>OY757907.1:92152507-92187507 GCA_963585895.1 Sepioteuthis lessoniana
GAAAGGGTCGATAATGTGGACGAAGTGCTGGTGCTAGTCCTAGCGGTGTGG
The DNA here is from genome assembly GCA_963585895.1 of Sepioteuthis lessoniana. NCBI lineage: Eukaryota > Metazoa > Mollusca > Cephalopoda > Myopsida > Loliginidae > Sepioteuthis > Sepioteuthis lessoniana. The sequence goes on from OY757907.1 coordinate 92,152,559, forward strand.
TCGGTCGTGGACTAGTTGCTGTAGATGTTGTTGCTTGGTTGCGAGGGAACGGCTGCTGGGTAAAGCTGGAGCTGGTTTGCAGTTGGTACTGGTTACTGCGTCGTCGTGTCGAGGTATCTGTCAAAAGGTGCTGTGATTAGATCAGAGGAATCCGCAAAAGTCTTTCGAAAGTTAGCTCTGAAAAGGGCTGTTTGAATGAGAGAGCAGAGGTAATTGGTTTGTTTGCTCTGCTGGGTCCGCGGCTGGGATTGGTTGAATTCGACGTCATCTGCTTTGGCTGCTGGCAAGGACGCAGACCTCACATTTGGTACAGATTGCTACTGGGAGAGGAACAGATCGTATATCTCCTCTGGGACTGGGTATTTGTCACTGCCTCCCACCAGACAGCACTTAGTACAATGTAAACCTGATGAGCCTAACGGGAAATGGACTCAATGAACATGGGTCCAGGCACGGATGCCAGATTGTTGCTTAAACTGGACCAAGGGGTCCAGTGCTAAAAAATGTTTGTTAATAACGTCATTGCCCACACGAAGGTGATCCAGCTGAAGCTGGGAGCCATTCGGCCTGTATATTTGTCTCTGTCCCCCACCAGACAGGACTTGACACAAGGTCAATGACACAAAGATCGGTTTATAGCGGGGTTAAGGGAGGGTCCAGGCTAGTCATCGGCTCTCTTAGTGCAATGTGAGCCAGATGAGCCTGCAGCTAGACAAAGTTGGTCATCGGCTTACTTATTGCAACATGAGCCTAATGAGCCTTGCTGAACATGGAATCAACGTGAGTCGTGGCACGGATGCTTGATTATGGCTTAAACTCGAATCTGTCCTTGAAGAGCAGGAGAGGAACAGATATCTCCGTTGCTGACTTGTGTTATTTGTCTCTGCCTCCCTCCAGACATGACTCGACACAAGGTCAATGACCCAAATGTCGGTCTATAGAGGGTTTTAAGGAAAGGTGAGATCGGACACGAGCTGACGCTGGAGCCTTGCTAGTCTATGCTGGTCACTAGCTCACTAAGTGTAATGAGAGCCTGCAGTTGGACAAAGCTGGTCATCGGCTCACTAAGTACAATGTGAGCCAGATGAGCCGAGCTGGACATGGACTCAGATGTGTGTCGTAGCACGGATGCCTGATTATAGTTTAAACTGGACCAATGAGTCCAGTGCTATACGATGTTTGTCAATGACGTCATCCCCCCCGAAGGTGACCCAGTCGAAACTAGGAGCCATTCGGCCTTAAATCTGTCCATGACCTTGAAACCGCAGTGGAGGTACAGATCTCTCTGCTCCTGGGCAGAGCCCGGCGGCCGACTTAGTATTTATCTCTGCCTCCCACCAGACATGACTTGACACCAGGTCAATAACACGAAGGTCGGTTTATAGTGAGGTTAAGGAGGGGAAGGCCCGGTACGACTCGAGGCGCGAGCCTTATCGGTCTGTACTGGTCACTGGCTCAGTGCAATGTAAGCCAGATGAGCCTGCAGCAGGAAAAAGCTGGTCATCGGCTCACTTAGTGCAATGTGAGCCTGATGAGCCTAGCTGGACATGGACTCAAATGTAGGTCCAGGCACGGATGCCTGATTATAGCTTAAACTGGACCAAAAGGGCCAGTATTATATAATGCTTGTCAATAATATCATCGCCCACTTGAAAGTAGCCCAGCTGAAGCCGGGAGCCATTCGGCCACAAATCTGTCCTTGACCTTGAAGAGTGGGAGAGGAATAGATCCCTCTCTTCCGGGCCAGAGTCTGGCCGCCGACTTGTATTTTTTGCTTGCCTGCTGTGTTTATATAGTGTCAACTGCTGCTTCTCTACTGGGCCGAGTGAAGGGGCTTCTGTACACAATGAAGTTCTTTTAACAAATATATGTAACAATAAAATACTTCATTGTACTTCGAAGAGAAACTTTTAGATATTATCTATTTCATCCTGTGGTTACAAACCTGTTTCCGAAAGAATTAATTCCTTTCGACAAATAGTTCGTGTGTTAATAACAGAAGTTCTCTTGTGATGTATGTACGACGTTCTGTTGTCTGAAGTCACGGGTGAGTCAGCGTTTTCTCTAAATAGGGGATTTTAAGGTTGAGTAGCCGGAAAATCTACGATCTATCTATCTATCTATCTATCTATTAGCATAAGCCTTTTGACCAGAAAATTCATCTGGTTTCAAGGTAAAAGGGTTGGATTTTATAGATTGATTGATTATTGAGGGTTATTTTATGCTGAGACGTTCGGGAATCACGCTCATTGTATTTATTTTTTTTTTCTGTGTAGTTGTTTATTAAGATAGATTTTTGCACCAGCTCCAATAAAATACGAATAATGTTTTAACAAATATATTTAACCAATTGATAGGTTCGTTGGCTATTTTCTTTGTTTAATGGTATATCAACCTTCGTGGGTTATTTAATACCAAAGGCATCCTTAAAGAAGAAAAATGAGGAAGGATATAGAGGTTCATATTTTTTCAAGGTTAGTTTGAAAATGTACATGATAGCGCGACTGGAGTTCGAACTCGCTTACTTCGAGGCTACAGTCCAGCATCTTCGCTTTTACGCTACGGGGAGTCCCTCCTTATAGATAGGACAGTAATAGGTACTACCACTCAAAATCAAAATGGACCTGAAAGTAATTGCAATGTAATGTAAGCAACACCCCGCAGATATCCAGAAATGGAGCCTCGACATCAAATGCAGTTCAGTGTTATATCCAGGATACCCCCCCCCCATTTTTTAGAGTGATCTTCTACATCTGCAAAAGGATACAGTCAGCATATTCTAAGTGCCGCCGACAGGGTGGCTGAATTTGGAGCTATGATAAATACATGGACACTCATTTGCACATAAAGATTTTATGCTGATAGAAAATACACACGTTCCAGTCGTTCTTGCAATTACTTAAAATATCGCGTTACTTAACTAACACCGTCATATTTTTGTCCAAGTCTATTATGTTGTATGTTATATATTCAGTGATTAGAACGGAACATATGTGACATGAAAAACAAGAACTTTTCTTTTTTCATTGAAAAAAAAAAACATTTAAAAGATAACTGTACTCTGTAAATATCAAGATACACAAAACAGAATCGAAGGAGCCAGTTGTTCAAACAAAGTTGTCATTAAAATTAAGTATTTATTACATAGATTGGCATATTTGGGCTCATTTGGTGCAGAAGGCGTGGTGATGAACAATGGCTTCTACTATAGCTTATAAGAAATATCTGTCTATCTGTCTATCTGTCTATTCTTCTCTCTGTGTCTCTCTGACTCTTTCTGGCTCACTTTCCCCTTCACTTTCTCTGTATTGTCTGTTGAATTTTCTTTACCTAAACGCATACATTTCGATTTCTCTTTGTCACGTACACATACGGAAACATATCTGTTTCGCCGAAAATAATGAATTGTCCTGTTTTTTTCTGTCCACAATAAATATTTAAAAAATAAGCATAAACTGTCAGGATTGTAATCTTTAAGGTATTGTTTATTGTAATAGTTGACTATTGGTTGAGGTAATGCATTAGGCAAAAGGCTTCTAAAAGGACGCAAAGAAATTATGTCGAAAGAAGACAGCAAATAAGACGAGTAAAACACAGTGGCAGAGAGAGAGAGAATATATATATCTATGAGGCTGAAATCAGCATTTGAAACCCTAAGTACAGTTTTAAACTTGGCTGTCATTTATATCAGATTGTTCAATTTTAACGGCATGTCAAGTCGTCTACGATTATCTTGTGTCTAAAGGTGAGGGAATCATGTTCATTTTACGTTCATATTTACATTTTTTATGTATCGCATTTGACGGCATTTAAGTCGCACAGGTGTATAAGACACACCCATATTTCAGCTGGACAAATCAAGAAAAAAACAATGTACTTATATTAAACGTGATGAAATTAATATAAGGAATATAATCAATGATAACACTTTTAATCTGTATAATAGCCTTTTAAATAATGACTATAGGTATATGAAAGGTACTCAAAAGTCTATGCTAATAGGAGTTGCCAGGTAACTAATTCCGACCGAATATCTATCTATCTATCTATCTATCTATCTATTTACTTTTAACCAGAAAATTAATCTGGTTTCTTGGATGGATCTAGGAGTAATGGCAACAGACGAGTACTCCGAACTCCCTAGATCTCCAGAACTGGAACCTCACCATCAGATGCAGTTTAGTGTCATACCCAGGACACCCCTTTTTGGGTTTGAGTTTTGTTTAACGGCATATCAACCCCTGTGGGTCATTTAATGCCAAGTAATCCCCTTTTTGGAGAAAGTTTTTACTCATTTACAGGGGTTACAGTCAGCGTATTCTAAGCTCTGCCAACAGGACGAGGAGAGAGAGAGAGAGAGAGAGAGAGAGAGAGAGAGAGAGAGAGAGAGAGAGAGAGAGAGAGAGAGAGAGAGAGAGAGAGAACAATGGCGCTAAATTTATGAAGCCTACTTTTAAAAACAATCGAATTATGACAAAGAGAAACTAATACATACACAAACATTTTCCAGAGCTTAAGAAAAAATAAATATGTTCAAGTCTCTAGAAGATGGTTTTATTTTCTCTAAAATATATTTTAAAGATTTATTTTCATTTTATTGCAACTTTGAAATCTTTGTATTTTTACTCATTTTTATGGTCAATATTTTAAAATCCTATTTTGAGTCATAACTCCAAATCTTACATGGTAGATTGGTAAGATCTTTTTTTTTCTTTTTTTTTTTTTTTTGCACGTAGAATAGCATTCAAATTAAGTCCTGAACCATTAAACGCGAGGAAAACTCAACGGTTAACCATTATGGTTGACAACAACTGAAATCGTCGTCAAACTAAGCTCTCATTGAATAGTTTCAGTCAGGTCACCAAAACTGTTCTTGAGTTAGAAATAAGTTAGTCAGTAAAAGAGAAACTCTCACACAGAGAGATTGAAAACTCTGTCTTGCACCCACAGATTCCTCATTTAGTCGGACGGATAATGAAATTATTGTCGTTGAAGACATAAAGCTAATATGAGCACATAAAATTGTGGTCGCATTGTAATTCATCATCCCAACAGACAAGAGCTTAAAACAACAGGAGATGCCGACAGAAGACACTGAATAAGACCAAAGATGGCGACTCCAGAGCGACACAAAAGGGACACGAGGCGACTGATTGAAAGAACGACATTAGACGACAAAACGATCGACCAGAGAAGAAGCAAAGTGACAATATCTTATCACTTCGTTTTTTAGAGCGGCTTGATTGAAATGAAAGGTCCATATAACATCGAACGGTCGAGTAAAAGTTATGCAGCACAAAAGATTTTCAGGTGAACAAAAAAAGAAAAGAAAAGAAAAAAAAAAAGACATTTCTTTTATAAAATTCCACATTGTATTTTGTTAAAAAAATTCCTGCAATTAAATGATTGGACGTCATTTTTAAAAAATCATCCACATTCTTGACATAACGGAGATATCAATGAAATGCTATAACCCTTCACTCCTTCCTAGATAAGAGTATCAATATCATCATGGACTGAGATTACAAATCATATGACTGCAAATTATTTGTATTATGAATAGTTACTTGAAACGTGGGGCAATGGATCTCGTGTTAGGAAATGAACACGGGGACCCGAGTTCAAATCCTGGACGAGGATGTTTGCATTTCATATAGCGCTAATACTCTCGGGAAAAATACGAATCAATCTATTCTCTATAGTTGGACAGACTGGGTTCTTTAACCTTTCTATGACAATCGGCCCAGGAGAAGGAAAACTCTGAATTCAAATCTGTTAAACTCCGCTTGAAAATGGACTTTGTGTTGTTGGATATTGAAAACCCTCTTTGACATGCCGCATAAATTGCATGGATGGCATTGCAGGAAGGAAGCCTGATCACGTACATTGTGTGGGTGGCATGCTAGAAGGAGCCGTGTCCACGCATAAGCAGCTAGCTGGAGGAGATGTGACCACTAAAATATTATATAACCAGGAACATTTTCAACTTGACAGCAACGAACAAGAAAGGCATAGAGGTTTCACAAAATAATTTTATTTTTCGTCAACACACACACACATACACACACAGAGGCGGAGATCATCTTGTAGGAGTAGGTAGAGAACAGTGACCTTGTTAAAAGTTTTCCAAACTTAAATTTCTCTTATGAGGTCAAGGAGAGACATATAACTTGATGATAGAGTGCTTATGATTTAATCGATATATTTGATTAACCAAGCCCCTATATTGTGGTTTGATTGGATGAGCAGTTAAAACCTGATACGTGAAAGGGATACTCTCCCCATAGACGTAGATCAGCGCATTTGATTGGCTGTCAAAAAAGTAGTAGAAGAATACGAAATGATCTGTGATTGGTTAGCCAATCGAGTATGTTTGTTCCCAGGAGAATCCTTTATAAAAATAGATGTTTTTTAGACCTAGAAGAGAGCAGATATCCGATGTCCAAACAGAAGACGAGAGAATAAGAAAAGAAATATCTCCAAGAACTAAAGCCTCTCCAGCAAAAGTCTCACTCCCCGAAAAATTAAGTAACATAGACTGCACCAAATATCACATTTCCTTGTCTTTTAAATACAACAGAATTTCCGTATACACATGTATATATATTTCCTTAAAGACTCGACCCGAGATAGGACATCTTGGAACGCGATCTTAATTCCAACTTTTGAGCACGTTCAGAATACGAGCTTTTAGGCTGACTGAATACTCGAAAAGGCTTTAAGCTTTGTTTCATGTGGTCCCGAAAAGTTTTTTGTGTTGTAACTACGCTTGTCTTCTCAGAATTTCTTCTCACGGTCAAATCGACATTCAGATCTCACTTGCACACCTGTGGTTATGAGTTTGACTCCAAACATCCATTTGTCTATCGACAAATCACCTCGTTACGATATATTTACACACTAGCAGGGATACCTGACTTTACAATTCCTGAAAGAGACTGTTTACCTTTTCTTTTTCTCAAATGGAAAGTCATGAATTCACTTGATTTTCACTCAATTATGGGTAAATAGTAGGGCAGACTGTTTTCTTTAACCTTGGTTAGATGACAAGTTTAAGAAAAGGTAAAATTTGAATTCAAACCAGTCTTTCCCTGCTTAAAAAATCCCCTTTTGTGACATCCTACCCGTCGCGAAGAGGTTGGATAAATGTATACCCGGCGTTACAAGGAGAAAAATTATTTAAGTTACAATGACTTTGATTTTTAAGAATAGTAGCCTTATGCCAAAGTCCACTGGTTTTGTCACACATATATATTGTCATCCACAGACTGTTTCGATGTATCACAACTCTTCAGTGTGGCTAGACACGCATGATTCTTCAAGCTGGGATCGAAACCTGGCTGACTTTATGTCCGTCAGATATCTTCCCCAAGCTATCGTCCCTCTCAGCGTAAGCGAGGTATTTTTTTTAGGTATATATTTATTTATATATACACTTATCAGCTACCGGAGTGTTCAATTCATGCGAAGAGCCTTGCATTTACGCGTTGTTGTATATATATATATATATATATATATATATATATATATACGCGATATATATATATATATTAGTGGCGTTGTTTCATGGACCTCTACACATGGACGTGCCAGTGTTGGCCGACCAGTAAGAATTTATCAACATCAACTCTGTGCGAACACAGGATATTATTTGAAAAACCTGCCAGGAACGTTGGATGATAGGGACGGATGGGGGGAGAGAGAGAGAGAGAGAGAGAGAGAGAGAGAGAGAGAGAGAGTCAAGGAAATCCGTACGCAACTTATATATATATATATATATATATATATATATATGAAAGCCGGTCAAAATATTCTAAACTTCGCTTCGATTTTAGATCAGTTGGACACTTTTAAGTTTTTTAGGGGCCTTCACAGAAATTTTGACAGAAGTGTGAATTAGTTTTTCTAGTTTTAGTAGAAGTATTAATGTGTTATCACAACAAAAATGTTCAGCTATGGCTCCTATATATATATATATATATATATAAAGCATTACCCATAATAAATTTTAAAAAATAAATAAAGCCTCACCCATAAACAATTAAAAAAAAATAATTTTCTTCTAAATCAACAGTATTAGGATTTTATCATTTCCGGTGGTACATTATACCGGTAATCTTAGGTATTATTTAGTACCAAACTCTAAGCATTGAAACTCTGGAACTAGAAATATGAATATGTATCTATCCAAAAATTAGCACACACACACACACATACATATATATATATATAAATGCGATTTTATTTTTAGTTAGAGAAGTGTTGTTTTGGGTTACAGCAATACGCTTACAAATCAAAAGAATAAAGCAATTTCCAGTTTAATTTGAAATCGAATGATAAGTTTATGGTACTAAAGGTAATTTTTAAAATGATCCAAATGGTATAATGGAATTAACTAAGAAGTTTTAATAAGAATCTTTTACTCCTTCCTGAATAGAAGCATCAATATAATCATGGACTACAGGAACACAACTAGAATATAACTTGTCAGTCTTCGTCTAGCATATTAATAAAATTTTAATTTTGTATGTATATATGTATGTATGTAACCTAGCATAAATAGTACATCATAGCGAGATTTGTGTAAGAGCAATACTCTTGAAATGGCCTAAAAGAATAAAATAATTTCCAGACGAATTCTCAACTAAAAGATGATTTTGTGGGATTTGCATTGCACTGAGCATCATTTTTTAATTATTCAGATCTTTGATATAATGAATACAGCTATGAAATACAAATTAGAAATTATTCCCTCCTTCTTAAATAGAAGCATCGTTATAATGAGAACTGCTTGTTATAATGAAAACCGAACGAGTTGACGGATCGACTAGTTTTCTACCATAAGAATACGGACCAGTCAGCTGGGGCTGCAGATAACACTGCATCTCTGTTGCGGGGTAAGACTCTCCATACGAATGTCCTGGTCATATGACACGAAACAATGTGATAGTAAGGCTTCAGTAATGCTGGAGGTTTAGGGAATGCGGAGTACCCCTTCATTACCGGAGTGATAGCACCTGACAGGGTCCTATCTATTGATCAAACAGAACTAAACAGTGTAAATTACATTAAACTGAATTGTTTGACATTAACTGTTTTGACGTTTGTGTGTTTAAACTGAATTGTTTGAAATGGAACTGATTTTCACATTTAAACTTTGTATAAACCAAAAAAAAAAAAACAAACAAAAAACAAACAATACTTATACTAAACTGAATTGTTTGAAACTTTCATCAAAATGACTTAATTTGGCGTTAAATGACCCAGAAAGGGTTGATATGCCGTAAAACAAATCAACCAACCAACCAACCATAAGGATAGTTTACTTCACCGAAAATAGATTTTCAAAATTATTTTTTCATTTAGTCTTTTACAAAAATGAATATCCTTTCGCAGACACCTTTCATGGGCAGCACAAATCACTTAAGGTAGGTTTTAGAATCATTGGTGAAAGAGAAGAGCCACTCTGAATACAAACCAGGAGTGGATCCTTCAGTTAGGGTTAAATAACAGTTATTGTGCATAGGGCTAGCAATACCACACTATAAGGACTGGAGGAGTTCTCGCGGCGAAGTGGCTAATGTGCTGGACTGTTACGTCGTTGTAAGCGAGTTCGAACTCTAGTTTAGCTATTTCATTCACTTTTGGACTAATACCCTTGGGAAAGGTATGAACCTCCTTATCCCTCTTGCCATGTGTTACCACAACCGATCTTCTCAAAGGATGGTTTTGGAATTTGATAACCCACGAGAGTTGATATGCCACTAAACAAAGAAACCGAAACTTGTAAAGACTAATTAGCTAAGATAATCAGCACGCTAGCTGAATAAAAGTCGGATAATTGAGTACATGCAAGGGTTCATGCCTGTATTAACGCCCCAGGAGGATATACAGAGTAGTAACATGGGGCGTGAGAAGTGATAATCCGCCTTTTAATTTGAAACCTGCGTATATTGATCTGTATAAGTCATTATTTACTAAATAATAATTCATGCGTAATGGATATTGTCGTAGAAAATGGAATCGGTGACAAGCGTTCAAACCCTTGACAAGGCTGTTTATGCTTTACTTCGTGTAAATGCACGAGAGAAAGGCATGAATCTATCATTTCCCTCAGTCTCCAGTTATGGTTAAATAGTTGGACGGATTGGGTTCTTTAACCTTGGTTTGGCAAGTAGTCTAGGAGAAGGAAAACTCTGAATTAAAACCAACTTTACTCCGCTTAAAATTGACCTTGAGTTACATCTTACACATCCGGGAGGGGTTAGGTGAATGCATGAATAATCTTGAACTGAAAAACATTCCGTTCGTGTATTTTTACTTTAAATTCTTATCGAATAATACACTTTGCAATTTAATGAAGTACTGGTATTGACAGGTTATCGATCATATGAAAATCTGATCTCTGCTAAAATAAAACGGAATTTTTTCAAAGCTATTGCTGTGACAGTGCTATGGTATGGGTACACCATCTGGACGCTAACGAAACGCATGGAGAAAAAGCTTGATGGGAACGACACGAGAATGCAGCCAGCTGTTTTGAACAAACCATGGAAGCAACACCCTACAAAATGGCTGCTGTATGGTTACTTACTTCCCATCTGACAAGCCATCCAAGTAAGACGAACAAGACATCCTGGGCGCTGCTAGAGAAGTTAGGACAAATTCATTAGCGACATTTTCTAATCGACTCCTACACATAGACACGCCAGGGTTGGCTAACCAACAAGGACTTTCATACATCAGCTCTGTACCGACACTGGATGACGTCTGGAGAACGTGCCTGGAGCGATGGACAATAACGATGGATGAAGAGAGAGAGAGAGAGAGAGAGAGAGAGAGAGAGAGAGAGAGAGAGAGAGAGAATTCTGTGCTTTCAGCACGACTTGATTTTTCAATAAAATCATACATCATTAAAAACTACATACTATTTCAAAGAGAATTGTTGGAAAAAGATTTTTAAAAAAAGACGACGACGTAACAGGCTGATTTATCCCTTTCACTTTTATCTATTTCTTTTTCCCCTATATATATATATATATATATATATACACACACATACACAAGTAATTTTTGAAAATTTGTGATAACCTTATTATCATCTATTCATCCAACCAACAATTTAGGGGTTCGTGCATTTACTTTGCTAACATTTTGGGATCTACGAGGAAAAAAAAAACGTTTGAGAACTACTGTCTATAGCTGGGAATTCCAGGTGTGAGTGGACCCAGAAGTAATAGCAATGAAGGAATACTGTACACTCCCTCGAGGTCTAGAACTGGAGTCTCGCCATCTGATGCTGTTCAGTGTCATACCCAGCTTAAATAAATACATCAACTGCAACTATCATAAATTAGAAATTGTAGCATTTTTTTACTAAATGAAATAAAAACTGAATATGAGGCCTGGTTACTGATTATACAATCCTTGATTTAAGGTCTGTGTGCACATTGATCAGTATATTACTTGTAGACTGTATCTAAGGGTTCCATTTTTTTGCACAAAATGTCCCACTCCCACCAATTTCTGACTCAAGTTGTAAAATGCTTGAAATTCTTTGTGAAAAAGAAATTGAGTTTGAATAAATCAAATGATTAACTACTGTTGTTTCATAATTGCAGTTACATTTGTATATAAATTTAATACACTAAAACAGTCATTCCCAAAGTGGGAGGTACCGCTCTCTTGGGACAGTGGAAAGATCCAAAAAGGGGGGAAGTAAATGGGTGGTAATGAGCGACAATGTGGCACCAGAATTAAGCGAGCATTTTTTTGACAAAATCTGTATAATAAAATGTAAGTCACAAACAATCAAGTAACATGTACTCTCTACAAAGAATAAAATGATACCCCAACGTACGGTCTTATTTTATGGCAATTATTATAAGTTTAGAATAAGAAATAATAATTGTTATTTTACTCCTTTGAGAGTTTTTTCAACAGAGTTAGCCGAGGGTTTTTCACTGGATTTTGAGAGACAGCAAGTCTCCTCAATTCTCCGGGACTCTTCTCAGTATTCTGGCCGATCTTAATAGTGTTGTAATCCGGATAGTTTCCACTTTTTCTCTTATTTCCAAGTCTTCAAGTCACTTAATGAATCATTTGATAATTGTTCCAAGTGCACAAGCTGTCCGCTTTCAATATTCCCCAGTTTGTAAATTTCCTTCTCTCCAAGCGTCCAAATCATTGTCGATTTGACCGTTCTATTCCTTCTGCTGATTCTCTTTTCCCACTTTTAATTATTATTATTATTATTATTTTGAGAATTTTTCACGTCAGCTTTAGCTGATGGCTTCTTACTGGGGTTCGAGTGAGAGCAAGTCTTCTCAAGTCTCCAGGACTTTTCTCAGTATTCCGGCAATAATGCAGTAGTTTGGGTGGTCTCCACTCGTCCTGTTATTTCTAAGGCCTCCAGTTCTTGTACTAAGCCTTTAGAGACAGTACCGAGCGCACCAATTACAATTGGTATCACCGTTACTTTCATTTTCCTTAGTTTTTCAGTTTACTTGCAAGGTTTTTCTTTTCACTTTCGTTCAGATTTACTCTGTGGTCAGCCGGAAGTCCACTCTACGGCTGGTTCTCTTTTTTTTGTTGACTATCACTAGGTCCAGTCGTCTGGCCGAGATTAGATGATCTGTTTGTATATCAAAATCTCAGAGAAGTTTGTGCGTCATATTTTCCAGGACGGGTTTTGGTTTGTGCATTTACCATTTGTTCGTATGGTCAAATTTAAACTTCTTGCACAATTCCCAGTGGATCACCTTGCCCACTCAATCATATCTAGTCTTATACTCTTTTTGCGCTAATTTACTGCATTCGCTTATAATGTGATTGATCGTTTCGTCTCTATTACCACATAATCTACATCTGCTATTTTGCTGCGTCTTGTGTCTTCTCTTTTTGGTATAGTTAGTCCTTATGGCGTTATTTTTTGCTGCTATCAGAAAAGATTGAGTTTCTCTCTTATTATTGTTATTTTTGTTGTTTTACTTCTAGCGAATTTTTCACACGTGTTCTAACTTTCACTAAAATCTATGCGACAACAAGTCCCATCAGGTTTCCTGAACTCCTCTAAGTATCCTTGCCGATTTTAATAGTGCGGTGGTCTGGATGGTCTCAATTCTTCCTTTAGAATCCCGTTCATCGAATCTCTTTTCCAGACTCTAGAGAATTGTACCAATAACGATTGGTATCACTGTCACCTTCATGTGGAACACATGATAGTGAAAGTGATACCATATTATTATTATTATTATTATTATTATTATTATTATTATTATTTACTCCTTGATAGTTTTTCACATCAGTTTTAACAGATAGTTTTTCACTGGAGTTTGAGTGAGACCAAATATCCTCAAGTCTGCAGGACTCTTCTCAGAATTCTGGCCGTTCTCAATAATGCTGTAGTTTGGATGGTCTCAACTCGCCCTCCAACCTTCAAGTCCTCCAGTCCCTTTGATAATCCTCTGGCAACTGTATCTAAAGGACCCATCACGATTGGTATAATTGTCACCCTCATGTTCCATAGTTTTTTCAATTCCCTAGCAAAGTCTAGGAACTTATCCTTCTTTTCGCTTTCTCTCAGTTTTATTTTGTAGTCAGCCGGGACAGCCAAGTCCACAATTTTACAAGTTCTCTTTTTTTGTTGATTACTATAAGGTCTGGTCTTCTGGCTGAGATTAGGTGATTCGCTTGTATGCCAAAGTCCCATAGGAGTTTTTGTGTGTCATTCGCTAGGACAGATGCAGGGTAGTGCACATACCATTTATTCGTATGATATGGTTAAATTTAAATTTCTTGCATATCCCACAGTGGATCACCTTGTCCACTCAGTCGTGTCTAGTCTTATACTCTTTCTGTGCTATAATCTCGCTTTGATATGATTGGTTCTTATGAAGTTGTTTTGTGCTGCTATTAGGAGAGATTCTGTTTCTCTCTTAAAGTTTCCTTTTCTTAGCCACGTCCAGGTTTTCTCGTGTGAGATGTTTATTAGTCATTTAAAACGCCCATAGAGTTGTTTTTCTTCCTATTTTTGTTTCTTAGTTTTTATCATTCTGTTGGCCATTATGTTGTCAGTATCGTTTCTGATTTCTGTAATCATTGCTACGTGCTTTTCTATGTAGTCTTCGAGTCGTTGCATCAATGCGTTAACGCTGTCTTCAATGCTGGCAAGTCCTCTTCCTCCCTCCTTTCTTGGTACATATAGTCTGTCAACGTCGTCTCTGGGATTTAATGTCTTTTGTATGGTCATTAGTTTTCTTGTTCTTTGGCCCATTTGCTTAAGTTCTTCTCTGGTCCACTTTAAAAAGGGTCCCGAATATCTAATGAGGGGTACAGCCTAGGTATTTATTCCTTTGATAAGGTTTCTGCCGCATAGTTTTGTCTTGAGTAGCTTTTTGCTTCTCCTGAGATATTCTTTCTTAATTTTTTGGTTTCATCTCCACTTATTTGATGGTGTCAGCCTCCAAGATGCCCTAGTATTTGTATGTTTCCTTGTCTCCGAACGTTCTAATCTTGTCTTGATTTGGTAGTTCCATTCCGTCAATCAGATGCTGTTTGCCACTTTTCATTACTAGCATTGCACATTTTTTCCATACCAAATTCCATTCCTATGTCCTGACTGTATATTCTAACTGCGTGTATAAGAGTTTCCAGTTCTTTTTCCTTTTTAGCAAATAGTTTGATGTCATCCATGTATATTAGGTGATTGATCTGTAGTGATCTACCAAGTTTATATCCGGCTGTGCATTTTCTGAGTATGTGGTTAAGTGGCATCAAGGCTATCATGGATAGTAACGGTAAAAGTGCATCTCCTTGAAATATACCTCTTTGGGTCTGATATGTTGTACATTTTGAGGCAGTTTATTATCCAGCCTTGCGGGACCATATGATATGCCTTTTTGTAGTCAATCCAAGCAATGGCAAGATTTTTCCGTCTGGTCTTGCTCTCGTTTAGGACGTGCTGATCTATATAAAGTAACCCTGTTGTGCCTCTGGATCCTTTGTAGCATCCTTTCTGTTCCTCAGGAAACAATCCGCAGCTTGTTAGCGAGTATTAAATCTCTTTTCTTATTTGTGCTGTTAATATTTTCCACATTATCGATAGGTAGGTTAAGGGCCTGTAGTTCTTTGGGATGTTTCCTTTGTTTGGGTCATTTTGGATCAATGAGTTCTTTTCTTTGGTCCTCCATTCGGGTACGTGTGCTCCTTGTAGGCATCTGAGCATTTCTAGTGCTAGTCTGTTGTGAATGGAGGTGAATTTCTTGAACTAGAAACCATGTATTCCATCATGGCCTGGCGTTTTCCAGTTTGATATTTTTTCATTGTCCTTTTGAGTAAATCGGTGTTTATTTCTGCTTTCGGACCTTCTTTAAACCCTTCTAATTCATTTGTTATATTGTTAGTCCATTCGGCTTTTTCGCTGTGCTTTTGGTTGCCATATTTTAGTTAAAAAATGTTCGGTTTCTCTAGCATCCGGTTGTTGGTATGTGTTTGTGTTATCGCCTCCCACTTTTTGGTAGAATTTTCTTTATTATTATTTACACCTTGAGAGTTTTCCACATCAGTGTTATCTGATGGTCTTTCACTGGAGTTTGAGTGACAGCAAGTTTCCTCAAGTCTCCAGGACTCTTCTCAGTATTCCGGCCGTTCTCACCAATGCTGTAGTTTGGATGATCTCCACTCGTCCTCCAGCTTCCAAGTATCTCCAATGCCTTTAATAGTCCTTTAGTTACTGTACCGAATGCACCAATCATGATTGGTATAATTGGAGGTGCCCGTGGTGTAATGGTTATCGTCGCAGGTGTAATGGACACGGCAACACGAGTTCAAATCCTGGACCTGACTGATTGCATTTCACATAGCACTAATACCCTTGGGAAAGGTATGAATCCAATTATTCTCCCTCCAGCTATGGGTAAATAGTAGGACAGACTAGGTTCTTCAGCCTTGGTGTAGCAACTAGTCTAGGAGAAGGAAAACTCTGAATTCAAACCTATTAAACTCCGCTAAAAAATTGACCTTGTGACATATCCTGCCCGAGCGGAGGGGTTGGGTAAATATGGATATTCTTCTTATCTAGGTTTCAACAATTCCTTTTGGGTAAATAGGATCATGATTGGTATAATCGTCACCTTCATTTTCCATGTTTCTTTTTAAATTCCCTAACAAGGTCGAGGTACTTATCCTTCTTTTCACTTTCTTTTAGTTTTATTTTGTGGTCAGCAGGTACAGCAAAGTCGACAATTTTGCAAGTTCTCCTTTTTTTTTGATTACTATAAGGTCTGGTTTTCTGGCCGAGATTGGGTAATCCGTTTGTATGTCAAAGTCCCATAGGAGTCTGTGTGTCATTCTTCAGGACAGCTGCTGGGTTGTGCATATACTATTTATTCGTATGATCAAATTTAAATTTCTTGCATATTTCCCAGTGGATCCCTTTGCTCACCCAGTTGTGTCTAGTCTTATACTCCTGTCCTAATTTGCTGCATTCGCTTATTATGTGATTGGTGGTTTCGTCTCTATCACCACATAACCTACATTTGCTATTTTGTTGCGTCTTATCTATTCTCGCTTTGATTTGATTGGTTTTTATGAGGTTGTTTTGTGCTGCAATTAGGAGAGATTCTTCTTCTTCTTCTTCTTCTTCTTCTTCTTCTTCTTCTTATTATTATTATTATTATTATTATTATTATTAGCTTTATTTTCGGCTTCTTATAATCCTTCATCAGGTCTTTATCCAAGACCTGGGGTGAGCGAAAGTAATGATTATTTGCATTTTATGTATTTATATAATTTGCTTTTGGGTGTTATTTTTCAATCAAATTTATTGTACTCTCCCCAGGAGATGAGCAGTTCCGCAAAGTGCAATTTTTTTTGTATTTCATATTGGTTGGGACTGTCAGGAATTATTATTATTATTATTATTATTATTACGGTGCCGATGAAACGACTAGAAATAGTTACAAAGAATTTTTTCGTGAATAAACAAATTGTTTTTGATGAAATTTTGTCCTTACCTGAGTATCATAACATAAAATTGAAACAAATCAAAAATGATTTACTGTTTCTGTTTCATAATAGCTGTTACATTTGTATTTACATTTACAAAACAGTCTTTCCCAAAGTTGGCAGTACTCTCTCCTTGGGACAGTGGAACGATCTAAGAGATGGGGAAGTAAAAAGTGGAGTAAGGAACGACAGGGTAGCAACAGATTAATTTTTTTCTACAAAATCTATACAATAAAATGTAAGTCACAAACACTCAAGTAACATGCATGCTGTACAAAAAATAAGATTATACCTCATATTACCATTTTATTCTATTTTGTGGTCTGAGGTTGAAGTTAAAATCGTAATAATCGTTTGTTTGTATGTTAGCGTCTTGGAATGGACAGGTCTTCAACCAGATCAGGCAGCAGTTGGCATTGGGACTTGTGGTCATCACATTTTCACGTCTGTAAGGGTCAAGACTCGGTAAGTCGTATTACAGAATTAACAAACCAAAGAAACCAAAGAAAGTCGTGTTTGCTCATTGTGTGCGTGTAGAGGGTGTAGGTACATTAGAAGTGTGACCTGGAAGCCAAGATAGAGGCACTCTTAAATAGTTTGTGATCTACTACTATATATCTTATAAGGGAATCGTATATATATATATATATATATATAGTATTCAAAGCTCGTAATAGTCATGTGACTCAAAAAAAAAAGAAGAAAAAAAAGAGGAGTACACTAGTTAATTTGAAAAAGTCGGACATCTTGAATACTAGCTCACCTGAAGATCCAAAGCGTGAAACTCTGAGTGGTGAGTTTTTTTTTTTTAGTCTCGTCTTATGTTTTAACTTTTACTCTCTCTCACCCTCTCTCTCTCTATATATATATATATATAATTGAATTAAATTCATCAGTTGTTCACTGAACGCTCCTTTCTCTCTTTTTTCATCACCCAACACACATATACACACACATATAAATATATAGGTATCTACATACACCTGCACAAATTCCCATGAATGTTTACCTTCGCATACACTTGAATACAGTTACACATACAGATTCCTATATATGAACACACCCAAACACCTAAGCTCGTACACACACGCACACACACACATCCATATATATATTCTCTACATGTTTTCACATAGACTAAGGCATATACATTATTACTCAAACTATTGTATGATGTGTAATATATTTCATATTTACAAAAATCTTTTTTCCGTCTCACTGCAAAAATATTTCTCATAGCTGACAGGGGCTTGGCTCTATTTCTAGCCTCATTGACTTCTTGGCATTTGCTGGCTCGAGACTTTGATGAATCAAAGCTAAAATGCTGGTAAAGACCCCATGGTTAAGATGAACCACTGATAGAAGCTGTGTGTCTTAGACGCGGGAAGTAAGAGGCTTTTTTAAGTGGAGTTGGCGGAAATGTTGCGATTTAGTTTGTCGAAGTTTTCGCTCCTTTTAAAATTGATAATGGCGTGTAAAATCTAATGTTAGTTTGACAGACTTGCGCAAATTAACTCTTATTCTTCCTTCATACGGTGTTTCAGTTATGCCAAAACGTCTGCTGGCCTTGGGGAAATGGTTTTCACACAAAATTCCCTACACCACAGATCAGTAACAATAAATTAAAACTGATGGTTACTTATTGAAACGTGCAGTTATTTTGTCCAATTTGCTCATTCTATTTTTTTTATTTGGTTGGGTTTTATGGCATACCAACCGTTGTAGATTATTCAATGCCAAATCTTGTTTATACATATATTAAATATATGATTTTTTAAACACCTATTTTGTAGATAACATTTTCGAACGAGTCAGAGCTCATTTGTTCGCTCACAGTTAAATGGTTCCAAGTATTGCAATGTAATAGTAATAATTCAATTTTCGCACGCAGTTAAATGGTTCCAAGTATTGCTATGTAACACTATCAATTCAATTTAACATCAGTCATTTGTTTGCACACAGTTAAATGGTCAAACAGTTATATTTGACCAATAAATGGGATCCTAACTGGTACTACCACTCTAGGTAAGAGTGGACCAGAGAATAATGGCAATGAAGGGATACTCCACATTAACCAAAGCTCTTGGACTGGAGTTTCACCATCAGATGCAGTTTAGCATCATATCCAACAGATTCGTTGTGGTGTTTTTTTACCCCCACCCGCATGCAGAGATGGAGTCAGTGTATTCTACTTCCCCAGCCGACGGGACTGTTGCTCACTCTTATACATCGCCCATTCAACTGAATCTAGAATGTATCCTCAACAGATAGGTAAGGCCTCTCAATAAAAAGGATATTCTGGGTATGAAACTAACCTGCATCCAGTGGTGAGGTTCTGGAACTCTGGGAAGTACGGAGTCACATCAACGTTTCTATAGCACTAAACTCCATTTTGACCGAGAGATGCTGTACTAGTCAGACTCCCATGTGTAGACCGAACGGATCATAAAAAGATAATGTTTTAAAATGATTTCGCGTTACTTAAAAAAATATTGCAACTAAGTAGGACGTGCTAATCTGTTTAAAATGATTTCAAAAAGATACATTTTTGTATCATATATAATTAAAGAAATCATAATTGTTAAATTGACTTTGACATAAAATAACCCAATAAGAGTTGACATGCCGTAAAAAAATCAACCAACCAACTAACCAACCATATAATTGCTTGTAAATTACGAATATGAAATATGAATATTTAAAGCCACATAATTATATACAAATTATTGATATTAGTTTGGAATGTTGTAAACTATATAACTATGTGCAGAGTATTTGTATTAAGCATAGGTACTTGAAGCTATAATTGTTTGCCAATTATTTCATTCCTTGTAAGATCTAACAGGTGGTTTTTCACACGAGTCTGAGTGACAACAAGTTTTCTCAGACCTCCGGGAGTCTTCAAAGTATTCAAGCTGATCTTAAAAATAGTGTAGTTTGGGTGGTCTCGATTCTTCTTTTGATCTCCTTGTCTCTTTTCCAGGCCTTTGGGGACCGTTCCAAGTCTTCCAACTACGACTGGTATCACCATCACTTTCATGTTCTAGCTCTCTAGAAAGGCCAAAGTATTTGTTCAGTTTTTTGCCGCCTTTTATTTTCACTCTGTCATCTGCTGGAACAGCCAAATTCATTTGACGACGAGTTATTTTATCATTTTCATTCTATGCGACTGTTCCAAGTGCTCCAACTTCAGCTGGTATCACCGCCACATTCATGTTCAGTTTCTGGTAAGATCCAAGTATCTGTCATTTTTTTCCCTTTCTTTTATTTTCATTCTATGATTCCCTAGAACAATAAAATCCACGAGTTGTTAAATTCTTTTCTTCCTGTTTACTAATACTGGGTCCGTTCTTCTGGCCTGGATTAGGTGATTCGTTGGTATCTCAAAGTCCCAGAAAAGGTTATGCTTATCGTTATTTTTTTGGGGTGGGGGGAGTGAAGTTCTGTCTCTTACTGAGGATTATTACTGGTTATTTGAAACCATATAACTGTGCAAATTATTCGTATTAGATAGGAATACTTGATAAGTAGAATTACTAATGTTAAAAAATAATACGTAAAATCATTTAACAGAGTGCAAACAAATGTTTGATTTCAAATAGAATTATTAGTGTTTGATAAGAATAATTAAAAACATTTAACTATATGAAAACAAATGAGCTCAAACAACTCGTTTAAAAATGAAGTTATCTATCAACCATTCCCTTACAAATCTTATATATATATATATATATATATATATATATATATATATAAACAGGTTTCAGCATTAAATAACCCACTAAAATTGATATGCCGTAAAACACCAAACAAAGCAAAAAATTTTCATTATTATTATTATTATCATTATTATTATTTACTCATTAGAGTTTTTCACATTAGCGTTAGCTGATGGTCTTTCACTAGAATTTGAGGGACAGCAAGTCTCCTCAAGTCACCAGGACTCTTCTCAGTATTCTGGCCGTTCCCAATAATGTAGTAGTTTGGATGGTCTCCACTCGTCCACAAACTTCCAAGTCCTCCAGTCCCTTTAGTAATCCTTTTGTTACTGTTCCAAACGCACCTATCACAATTAGTATAATTGTCACCAGCATGTTCCATAGTTTTTCGATTCCCTTGCAAGGTCGAGGTACTAATCCTTCTTTTCACATTCTTTCAGTTTTATTCTTATTATAAAAGGAATAATTGCTTGAAAGAATTAAAATTACTTCCTTCGGTATTAGATAATCCAGCAAGACATGCTGGAGAACCAATCAACCAACCATAATATTTTGTACATGTTCTCAAAAGGATGCAGATCAATATTCATTTTTTTTGTAAATCCAGTAGATACACTAGATGCAAAAAAAAGATGGCATTGTTCGTCATAAATTAATGGATCTTTGTGTTCACAACAGGTAAATATATATATATATAGTCATCCACAGACAGACTGTTTCGTTGTATCACAACTCCTCTGTGTAGCTAGACACGCAGGACACTTCAAGCTGGGATCGAAACCCGTACAACTTTACGTTAGACTTTCTTAGTATCTTACTGCTCACTCTCAGGCGACCTACATCAACTCGGGAATTATAGCACATTATGTGTTAGCTTTCGTTTGTTTACATTTTGCGTTACCGGTGTGCTCAATTCGTTAGAAGAACTTTGCATTACGCGGGTGGCAGTCGTTAATTCCTTCGTCAGAGTGCTCTGGCCCTGGGAGGCGAGCGTATATATTATCATCCACAGACAGACTGTGGCTAGACACGCAGGATGCTTCGAGCTAGGATCGAAATCCGCACACCTTTACGTTAGATTTAGTATCTTACCGCCCAGCCATCAAGCGACCTACGTCAGCTCGGGAATTATAACACATTATATATAAGATTTGTAAGATTTGTTTTACCGGTACAAAAATGAATAAATAAATAAAACGTCAACTCACAACTTTACAATTATTTTGCCGAATTTAACGATTAAGATCCAGCAGAAAACAAATAAAACATAGAAAGGATGCACACTTAGCATAATGGTTATCGTTGTAGGGAATGGAATTGGTGAGCCGAGTTCAAGCCCTAGATGAGACTGTTTGCTTTTCACTTCGCGTTAATGTTCTTGGGAAAGTCATGAAACCACCTATTCACTCTCCAGCTATAAGTAAATAGTTGGTAAGACATGCTTCTTTAGCCTTGGTGGGGCAACTAGACTAAGAGAAGGAAAAGTCTGGATTTCAATCAGCTTTACTCTGCATGAAAAGAAAACTGACTTTGTGTCATACCATACTTCGTGACGGAAAGGTTGGGTCAGTACATACAAAGGATGCTTCACAATTCTCGGTGTAATCAAGATGGGAATAATATTTAAGATTTTTATTTCTATTGACTTTTTTGAAGGGTTAAAGAAACTTGTTAAACAATGTGCCAAGCGTATTGAAATGTTAGAATATGTGGAATAACGTACGTGTCATTGTTAAAGGTAACTTATTGTTTGGTTGATCAAAGAACTTTTCAGAACCCCCTCCTACATCATCATCATCATCATCATAAACTCTCTCTCTCTCTCTCTCTCTCTCTATATATATATATATATATATATATATGCACGCGTGCGCGCGTGTGTGTGTTTATGCGTGTGTATGTGTACAGGGCACGATGGGTAAACTGTCGTCCAAATTACGCAAAAATGAAAATATCACTGTCATCTCATTTTACCAGATATATTTACCAAAATTACATGAAAATATCTTGAAATGTTATGGATTAAATTCATTCAAGGAAATCGTCATTGGCTTCAACCATGGCTTTTAGATGACTTCGAAATTTCCTGGAGACTTTACTGGTGGTCTCATTGTTTTAATTGATAAATGTTTGCAGTTATCCTTGCCTTAGATTCATCTTTGGTGTTGCATGAAGTTTTGTTGGTCTCTGGGATCAAGGGGATTACAATCTGGAGAGTTAGGCGCCCAGGTGTTAGAGATGATGTGTTTTCAGAAATTTTTCTGACAGCCAAAACTGAATTCTACTTGTATGACATTGTTCAGAGTCCTGTTGCTAAACGAAGGATCTTCTAGCGGCTACCCTCTCGATCCTGAGCACTACCTCCTCCAGGTACTTGATTTAGGCCTCTGTGTTCAGTCTCTGTTGGAGGGTTGAATAGTGGCATAACTTCACCATCGCAAGTGACCATCACGACCACAATGATGTGGACTGGGTGTTTGGTTTTCATCAATATTAATATGAATCTATCCTCAGATTGACATCAAGACACTCTTAAATATTCGTATTGGAGCTTCCGGATGAATGTAAAATAGTACAGCATGTCATTTTTGAATTTTTGTAGGAGTGAATTACGTCGTGGAACTGGTCCCCTCGATTGACTCTAGTTTGCTGGACTGTAGTAAAGCCTGAAAAAAACAGTACAAACACGAAATTAATAATCAAAATGACAAGAATTTATTCATTACACCATCTGTATATATATATATATATATATATATATATATATATATTTGTGATTTAAAGCTTAAACGTAAAAAGAGTTTAGTCTTAAAGAAAACTTTACTATCCACGGACATATTTGGACTGACATCCTTATCAAGCTTGTTGTTGTTATAGTTAAAACGTTTCAGCTGTTTTACTTTTAGGTTTTCTTTAGGTGTCGGTCGAAGTCTAAGAATACCGCGAACTGTCATCTCTGAAGAAGGGCCAGGGTACAACAACCAAAACGTTCTGATTGTGATAGCACCTGTCCGAGTACATCAGTTATTAATATGAACATTTTTCATCTCAAAGATTTACTCGAAACTTGAATGCAATTTAAAAAGAACATTATTTCTCTGTTATGATTTGATTAATTCTAACGGGATATCGACTCATCTAAGGTTATTTTATGCCAAGAGATTTGGGAATAGCGTTCATTGTACACTTATATTACATTTTTGAGTAGTTTCTATGATATTTAATGTAAATCATTCGTATACAGTTGTATGGTTTTTCTTTCTTTCCTTGTTTTAAAGACATATCAACATACGTGGGTTATTTATTGCCAAAGCCATCCTTGTAGAAGAATAGTAGTGGTACTATTTTGCACATAACTGAGAGTGGGGGTGGGTAAGAAGGTTTATACCTTTCCCAAGGATATTTGTCCAAAAGTGAACGAAACAATGCAAATGGAGTTCGAACCCACTTTCTCTGATATCGCAATCAAGCACTTTAGCCACAACGCCATGGAGACAATGCCTTGAATGATTTCAAGATTTCCTATCTAATTCTAATAATCTATACACAATTATATGGTTACGAGTAATTATTTTTCTTTAATGATAATTTGTTTTCGTGCAGTTATATGGTTTCAAGTGATAATAATCACCCTTAGTAAACAATAATAGCTTCAAATAACTATTAACACGAATAATTGACATTTATATAGTATCAAGTATCCTTATTTAATATAATACTAATCATTTTCAAACAGATCTATTTGACCCATAAATGGGACCCTGACAGGTACTACCACTCTGGGTCAGAGTGGACCTGGGGATAAAGCTAATGAAGGAGTACTCCCCACTACTCACCGAACTCCACAACTAAAGCCTCACCATCAGATGCGGTTTAGTGTTAGGACACTTTTTTGAGGGGTCATACCCCTCAGCAACTTCTGGATATATAGACATCATATTCTAAGCTTCGCCGACAGGACTAAGTTGTGATTTGATTGCTGTATTTTTAAGAGATTGGACGGTGGCGTAATGGCTAAAGTGCTGGACTACGGTCTCAAAATAAGCGAGTTCGAATTCTTGTCGCGATCATACATTCCCTTTCGAACCAATACCTATGGAAAAGGTATGCACCACCTTATCCTCCCAGCAGCAATGGGTTGAATAGTATTACAGCTGTTCTTCCACAAGAATGGCTTTGGCATTAAATATCCACGAAGGTAGAAATCAAAATATTGGATTGAGCAACGATACAAAAACAAAAAAAAAAAATCATAATAACTTAAAATAGGAATTTAGCTTCCATCCACTGAAGTGGCAATTTCACCTTGTTAATGGCATTGTGGAACGCGGGTTGAATGGGAAGAAGACATGGAATCGGAAGGATTCGAATTAAAAAATATTATCAAATTATAGAGATTACGACGCGAAAAATTGAAAGAACGCAGACGTCACGTGTTATATTTCCGGCGTAAACATAAACAAATTACATCAAGGTAAAGTAATTAAAGCTGATTAAAGGCGACAACATAACAAACGCTGGATAAAATGTAACATAGATTTTGGCTGTGTGCCACATTATTAGTAATTAAAAAAACAATAATAATTATTAATTGAAATAGATTGAAAAAACAAACAAAAAAAAGCGTTGTGTCGGGTAGCGTTAGATCGGATTGGTAAGTTTGATATCATCCTCAGGCTAATTCCCTAAAAGTAGATAACTGCAAAGAAGACGAAATTTCCAAATATGGAGAATTCTTATTTTACGAAGCCTTAAGGAGGCTCTTGTGGAGTAACGGTTATCGTCTTCTGATATAGACAAAGTGGCCTAAGTTCAAATCCTGAAGCTGTTTGGGTTTCACTTTGTATTTATTTGTCTGATACCAGATGAGGACCTTCGTAAGGATGAGCTAGTGGATACAAATGTCCGTTAAAAACGCTGTCGTTACCTGGTAGTTATGAAAGGACATTCCTTATAAGCGAAATGAACACCTAGCCGGAGAGTATCCGTCCAAATACTGTGTCTATATCATATTTACCCAACCCCTCCGCTCGAGCAGGTTATGACACAAGGTCAATTTTTTAAGCGGAATTTGACAGGTTTGAATGCAGAGTTTTCCTTCTCCTAGACTACTTGCCTCACCGAAGCTGAAGAACTTAGTCTGCCCTACTATTTACCCATAACTGGAGGGAGAATAATTGGATTCATACCTTTCCCAAGGGTATTAGTGCTATGTGAAATGCAATCAGTCCAGGATTTGAACTCGTGTCACCGTGTCCAATTCCTGCGACGATAACAATTACACCACGGGCACCTCATGTGTCTATATCTATACAGTGAGCAAGCAAGTTTTTTTTTCTGTTTGTTTGTTGGAAAAGGCATGAATCCATTTGTTCCCCTCTTCGGCAATTCATACTTTACGAAACCTTAAGGAGGCTCTTGTGGAGTAATGGTAATCGTCTTAAGATATAGACACAGTGGCCTACGTCCAAATCCTGAATCTGTTTGGGCTCTTTTGCCTTGGTACGACAATTAGTCGTGGAGAATGTAAACCCTGAAGTTAAACCAGCTCTACTCCGCTTAAAAATCCCCTTGTGTCACATCTTGACCATAGCAGAGAACTTGATAAATGCATACTTCATTAAACATTCTTAAAATTGCGAAGAAGAACGGAAATAGTTTCAGGGAAAGTCCTCGTGGCGTAAGGGTTAAAATGCTGGACTGCAGTCTCGAAGTAAATGAGTTCGAACTCCACTTGCGCTGTTACGTTCAATTTCGGATCAATACTCTTGTAGAAGGCATGAACCTCCTTATCCCTGTCAGCTATGGGTTAAATTGCACCACTACTATTTTTCTGTAAGGACAGTTTTATCATTAAATAACCCATGAAGGTTGACATGCCATTAAACAATATGAAAGAAAAAAGGAAATAGTTTCATAAAGCCTGATAATCGCTCTGTCGGCTGGGGATGTATAATACGCCAGCTGCATCTCTGCAAAGTGTTCTCGGTATAACACCAAACTGAATCAAATCATGAGGCTCCAATCCTGGTTTTTTGGTAATGTGGAGTACTCCTTCATTACTATTACTCCCAGTTGCACTGACCTAGATTGGTAATACCAGTTAGGATCTCATCAATGGGTCAAATAGAACCGTTCAATCATTTACTAAGGACTATCATTATTAGTTATCTGAAAGCATACAGCAGTGTGAAAATTATATTACATCGAAATACTTGATAAATAGAATTATCGGAGTTGAAGAGCAATACTTGTCATTATTTACAAGTGTACCAACAATTGAATAATATCAAATAGAATTATTATTCTTAGATATTTAACTATGTACAAACAAATGAGATCTAACAACTTATTTAGAAATAAAGTTACCTACAAACTATCCACTTATAAACCATTATATATATATATATATATTGGTGTACAAAATTTAAATAAAGTAATAAAGAGACCCCAAGTTCTATTCAAGATGGGATTAAAAATCTAAAAGTAAAAAAACAAAGTGACGAAATACATAACATTATTGATGGCCCGACTGATATTCTTAGGAATACATACAGGTCCTCTATTGCAGAATACTTTATAAATAATCGTGACTGATCTGTGAATTTTCTTTATACTGAGTGAGTGACACTCTTCATTTTATTTGAAAGTATTGGTGACTATCTATATTTTGTCCAGCAGACCACCTCTTTGTTTACAGAAGGAATGTCGGCAAGGAAATAGTGTTATTTCGATATAGTCTCCAATACAATAATTTTTCTCCATCATAAATATTTCCATATTTTGTTTTTTTCTGTTAATATTTTATTCGATGTTTTCCTCGTTTTTAGTTCTTTTGAGTAAGGACGAAACTGGTCAGCTAGCTTGTTAGCTTTTTTTTTTTTTTGCTTTTTATTTTTTTTATTCCCATCATGAATAGAACTTTGGGTCTTTTTATTGCTTTATATATGTTGTATCGTGGTAAGGAACCGATACACAGTGAAACAGAGTTAATTATTTATTAACTCAAGTGGTACAATTCGACTAGTATTATAAGTCTCTTGCTGTAGGTGTTACGACCGAAGTTGGTCTTCTATGACCGACGTCCTTCAGAGTTCTTCTGTCTCTGCTTCTGTTTCTGTCTCACTTCTCGAGACACGGCGTCTTTTATACTTCCGCGATACCGGAAGTAACGTAGTACGAGCCACTATACAACAATATATATATATATATATATATATATATATATATATGTAAAGAGGATTTGGCATTAAATAACCCACAAGGGTTGATATGCTATGAAACATCAACCAACTCTGCCTAGTAAATTTAGTATGTAATTTTCAATATACTTAACTACAGGGCATTTTTAAAAATACTGCTCAATGAAATCGGGGGTGGGGATCGAACATCCACTCTGTGGACGGTGCTCAGAATACGATGACTGCAACCCCTACAGAGAGGCAAGTGCCCCCCCCTTCATTAAAAGGGTGTCCTTGGTAAGACAAGAACTGAAGATATTGCGCAAATCTCTCCTTTATTAGTTCAAGTACCGGTAATAGAGATGTCCTCGTTGATCTACCTCAGTAATTAACGTACGTAGCTAAAGGCTTGAATATTAAGAGAGTGCTATTCTATGGCACTATGAAGCCCTGCCTTGTATAAGATTTTACGTGTAGACGATAGTAGAATATAGTCTTAAACAAGGAAAATGATTTGCAAAAATGTTACTAACCTGCATCTGGTGTTTAGGCTCCAGTTCTGGAGTTCCGGGGAGTGAGGAGCACCCGTTCGTTGCCATTACTCCCAGGTCAACTCAGACTCTGAGTTATTGCCCCATCTATGGGTCAAATAGACCTGTTTGAAAATTATTAGCATCAGATAGGAGTATTTGAAACTATATAGTTGTGTGCAAATTAGTTGTATTAGATAGATATCAATATATTCAAACATAAATTAATCAAATTTCCGTTTTAAATACGCATTGAGCTGATAGCATCATCATTATCAAGTCCTTTGACACTCCCATTATCCGTCTATCGGTCCTGGCAAGTCCTCTAGACTGCATCCAGTGTCCTTACAGAGCATATGTCTGTCAGTCTTTACTGATGTGTCCATGTCTAGGAGTCCATAAGAGAACGTTGCAGTGAGTTCTTTACTTCACCAGTAGTGTCAAGCATATCTTGTTCGTCTTACTTGGATGGTTTGTGAGATAGGGGTAAGTGGTCGTACAGTTGCTCTTTTTCAGGGTGATACTTCCAGGATGTATTCGAAACATTACGTGTAGTTCCTATCTAGCCATTTCTCTAAGTATTTCGTTAGAGTCCATGTGCTGCATCCATACAGTAGTATTGACACGGCTATAGCTCGAAAGAAACCATGTTTTATGTTATTAAAGAGATCAGATTTTCATTTGATCCTATTTACCAACCCCTCCGCTCGGGCAGGATATGGCACAAGGTCAATTTTTAAGCGGAGTTTAACAGGTTTGAATTCAGAGTTTTCCTTCTCCTAGACTACTTGACTCACCAAGGCTGAAGAACCCAGTCTGTTCTACTATTTGCCCACAGCTGGAGGGAGAATAATTGGATTCATACCTTCCCCAAGGGTATTAGAGCTATGTGAAATGCAATCAGTCTCGTCGAGGATTTGA
The DNA here is from genome assembly GCA_963585895.1 of Sepioteuthis lessoniana. Classification (NCBI taxonomy): domain Eukaryota; kingdom Metazoa; phylum Mollusca; class Cephalopoda; order Myopsida; family Loliginidae; genus Sepioteuthis; species Sepioteuthis lessoniana. Next base: position 92,181,917 of record OY757907.1, read on the forward strand.
ACTCGTGTCGCCATGTCCATTTCCTACGACGATAACCATTACACCACAGGCACCTCATCAGATTTTTATTTGATCGATTATTTGTCAGTAGGATTTCATATCTTCTTTGCTCATATATTAACGTAGATCTCAGTAGGTGAGATATTATAACCGAGGTATATGAACTGGTTTACTAATTTCAGAGGCTTGACACTAAGAGAGATGGCTCCTTCAAGTATTTTAAACAAGGGACTGATGTAACATTAAAAAAGATATATTTCTGGGAAAGGTATAAATGCAACTATTCTCCTATTAATGGGTAAATAGTAAATTGGAGGTGCCCGTGGTGTAATGGTTATCGTCGTAGGAAATGGACACGGCGACACGAGTTCAAATCCTCGACGAGACTGATTGTATTTCACATAGCACTAATACCCTTGGTAAAGGTATGAATCCAATTATTCTCCCTCCAGCTATGGGTAGATAGTAGGGCAGACTAGGTTCTTCAGCCTTGGTGAGGCAACTCTGAATTCAAACCTGTTAAACTTCGCTTAAAACTTGACCTTGTGTCATATCCTGCCCGAGCAGAGGGGTTGGGTAAATAGGATTAATGGATAAATAGTCAGACAGACTTTTTTTTTTAAGAATTTTTCAATTGGGATGAATGAGTGCTACATATAAAGTACGGGATATAAACCTGAAATGGATCTACGTAACCAAAAAATTCACAAAGAAATGCATTAAGCAATAAACATAATTAAAGATATCTTTGAAAAATTAATGTGGGCATGGAATTATTAAAAATTTATTTTAAATTTCCAAGCTTAAATGTAAGTTTTCTTCATTTATTTTAATAGTTATAGCGGTTTTGTAATAAGTTGGCGTTTACAGAAGTCTGCGTCATTATTTTTCCCCACCCCCCAAATCATCTAATTATCGGATTTTTATAAAATTTTCGGTACTTAAGCAATAAAAGACGAGTTTTTTCTTTTACTCTAAATTCTGGAGACATATTTTCTTTTTGTTGTCATGCGTCAACACCCGCTACTATTACTTAGTTAATTTGTCTAAGGGTCAATGAAGTTGCTTCTGATTAGTTTGGTTTGTTTTCTTTGTTTAATGGCATATCAACCATTGTTGGTTATTTAATGCCAAATCCATCATCCTAGAAAAACAGCAGTGGTACTATTCAACCCATGACTGGGAGGATAACGGGCTTCATTCCTTTTCCAAAGGTATTTGTCCGAAAATGAACTTAATAGCGAGACAAGATCTCGAACTCGCTTACAACAATTTCACAGTCCATCGCTTTAATCGTTACACCACAATTGGATGATATTAACGATGATATTAACATGTTTGAAAATAATTCCATCGATAAATTCACTTTGTTCACCTTTTCATGATGAAATCTAACTTATCTTCGTACGGACGCCTTACTTTTTTTGTTGTTTAAAAACGGAACAATATTATTATTCGGCATATTTTTCAAGAGTTTTTAATGTTTTATTGGTTTTTACTTTCTTTTTAGGAATAGTCTGCTCTTATTTACCTTCGTCTGTTCTTATTTACCTTAGTCTGCTCTTATTTACCTTAGTCTGTTCCTATTTCTGATATACTTGGGTAAATCAAAGGTTATGCAAAATTTTCGTAACTTATTTGCTTTATTCTCAATGTTACAACAAAAGCAGCCTGACATTCAAATACGAGGCCATTATGTTGCACCGTCAGACGCCACCTTTTTGTCAATTCTTTGATTCCACACTGATACCAGTTCTTGTCCTTACAGGCGAAGAACTCCTTCAGTGAAACTTCCACCTCCTCTTAGTTGTTGAAGCGTCGCAGAAAATGAGCCATGGATCAGAACAAGTGATAATCCGAGGGAGCTAGGCCCGGATATGCTAGTTCGATTCTTACAGGTTCCTAGAGTTTATTTTGGGTCGTCCGAGCGGTCTTGTGTTGTCTTTCACGCTTTCTATGAACTAATGACGGATAGTCTTGCTGCAGAATGGAATACATCCGCTAAGGCTGTTCAGAGTACAGATTGGGATCGATGGTTCGATCGTTCTTGAATTAAACTCATATAATTCCACCAAACCTGGAGCATCTCCTTGTGTTCTTTGCAAAACTTTCGACTCACTCGCGTATTTGTAAAACTAACAACCGTTGATTAAATTCTTTTTACTCAACTGACTGGGATTTTATTATTTAGTATAAAGACTCTGAATAGATAAATACGTCGGATTTGATGGGAAATGTTACTATGATCCTTGGACTCTTCTGTCAAACACTAGATATGGGAATCCAACTGTGCAGTTAAAGTTGAGAAGTTAAAGATGCGAAGCGTTAGACTACTTACGAGGGTCGGCCGAAAAGTTCAAAGGCTGACCAAGATACTCTCATGGAATGGGCCAAATGAGGTCTATTTTTCAACATCGTCCCCTTTGCAGTCTGCACGCTTCTTCTGTCAGTGTTGGAGTACTTAGATCCTATTTGTAAACAAATTTAAAAAAAATCAACTGCAGATATGACGTCATCATATGAACTTTTCAGCCCACCTACGTACCTAGATAATTTGATTATAAAGGCTAGTGTAGGTTTTAGAGGAGCCGGTAACAGAAAAATTCTCCACCTGTGTGGCATAAATGCTCTGAACAACACTTCTTAGATTAGGAGTTTTTCCTTCTCTAAGACCGGTTGCCATATCAACGTTAAGGAGCACAGCCTAATCTATTGTTTATCCATAGCTGGGAGAGATGAATTCAAGTGATGGATATATGTCTTTTTCAGAGGTATTAATGTGAATTGAAACGTAAGCAGTCCTGCCCAGGATTTGAACTCGGATCACGGACTCCCCTTTCTTTGACGATAACCATTAGACTATGCGAACAATATTGACCAGTACATAAATATTAGAGATATAAAAGGATTAAAGAATTAAAATCAATTCATTGTTTATTTTATCTCAGATCAAATAAGCCTCAGGACAAACAAGCGCAAACTTTAAATTATATACCCAATCTTGATAGAAGAAAGAGACTTATCTTGTTGTTGGCATGTGTAGTCGAGGGCGACCAGAAGGCTCCCTTTTCAGTAGCTACTACACCAAGGTGTAGGGAATGGAGCTACTCCTTTCCCTGGATTGCTCCACTTTACCCTTGATACGTACCTTATAATGCTGAGTGCTAAACAAGGGGGTATCAAGTAACATTTTTAAGTCTTTGGTATGACGCGACCTGGGATTGAACTCCGGTCTCCCGGGCCATTGGCAAACCCATTTGGCCAATGAGCCGGTTGCTACTCTTTACCTAGACATTAAAAAAAGAGAAGGGAATCTGATCAAGATGAAATCTCAGATCTCAGGAGATAAATTTTCAGCGAAAGATCGAAGAAGTTAATGAAACAGTTTCTAGCGAAAAAATGCAGTTAAAAAATATTGAGATTGGCATCATTTTTTTTCAGATTGTTACTGACTCAATTAGACGTCTAACCAACAAGCGTTGACCATTCGTATCTTGGTCAAGCCGGTAACTTTTCATCACCACCAATTAAACTAACTTGTACAATTATGTATTTACCCAACCTCTCCGCCACGGATATGAAGCGATACAAGATCAGTTTTTAAACGGAGTAAAGCTGGTTTTGAAATCAAAGTTTTCTTTCTAGACTGATTACCTAACAAAAGCTAAAGAACCTCGTTTACCCAATAATTTACCCATGACTGTTGGGGGTGGTGGTGGAGAATAGATGGATTCATCCATTTTCAAAAAGCATTATTGTGAAGTGAAACACAAACAGCCATGTTCAAGATTTGAACTCGGGTTGCCGATTCCATTTCTTTCAAAACCGTTACACTAAGTGCGTCTCTTTGAATAAATATACTTAAAAAAAGCATCACTCAGTTCATGGAATGCTATCGTCATATAATAATTCCCCCACCTAATGCTCATGGAGGTGCTCGTAGTGCAATGGTTATCATTGTAGGAAGTAGAATCAACGATCTGAGTTCAAATCCTGCGCGTTGTTGTTTGCAACTCACATAGCGCTATGGAAAGGTATAGGGAAAGGAATAAATCCAACTATTCTCCCTGTAGCTATGGGTTTACCCATTGATAGAAGGAGAAAGGCTTAGTATGTCCTCTAGCTTGGGTAAACCAGCTGGAGGACTTTTAACCTTGGTATGGCGACCGTTCTTGGATAAAGAAAAACTCTAAATTCAAACCTGTTGAACCCTGCTTAAAAATGACCTTGTGTTACATCCTGTTCGTGCGAAAAGGTTGGTAAATATATATACTTAAAATAGCGTTACTAATGTTAAATCAGTGGAAGATAGACTTTATGGCGCTCGGTCTATTTATTAAACTTTTCTCACACAGATTATCCCTGGCTTTTTATTCATTTTTACTTACAGTTAAATCTCGCGGAAAGCAACGAATCCCGGCAAATCACGGAAGTTAAGCATCATTGTGCTTTTTCAATACTTACATGGGTCACCGCTCAGGAATAGTCGGCACTGTGAACAGTCTATTGTCTGTATGTCAGGTGAAACAAAACTTAGTAAATAATAATGCTAACTGGATAATTCACGGGGTGCAATGGTTGGCAAGCTTAACCATTTGTAACAACTTTGATTTTCAAAGGGTTTCCGTTTTTCTGGTTTGTTTTTATGGCATATCAACTCTTGTATAGTTATTCAAAGCCAAATCCTGTTTATACATATAAATTAAATGTATATGATTCGTAAACAAATAGTTTGTAGGTAACATCATTTTTAAATGAGCCAGAGCTCATTTGTTTGCACACAGTTAAATGGTATAAAGCATTGCTATTTAACATTAATAATTCTATTCAATATTACGCATTTGTTTCACACAGTTAAATGGTTAAGCAGTTCTATTTGAACCATAGATGGGACCCTAACAGGTACAACTATTTCGGGTCAGAGTGGACATGGGTGTTATAGCAATGAAGAGGTACTCTGCATTCTCCATGGCTCTAGGACTCAGTTTTTCGGTTTTGTGTTATATTCAAGACACTCATTCGTGGGGGACTAACTCCTCTCCAGAGATGCAGTCGGCGTATTCTACAGCCCCAGCCACCGACCAGGCTACACTTTCTGAACTAAATCAAGCAAACCTTGGTAAATGACAGTTTCTTTTTAAGAATCTCGGCCACTCATTTACAGGGAAGAAATTGTCCCATCAGAACCAATTTAACGAAGCCGTAAATGAAATCACCATATCTTGAAAGTAATGATTTATTTATGAAGGGCCCTGACGATTTGTCAAGGTGTATTGAGAGAAGCGAGGAAACAATATTTTGGGAATTTACTAAGTTTTACTTAGTCTGGCTAAGGCCTCAGATTGCTTTGGGTACCGACTGTTGCTAAGCATAGAGATGCTTAGCGTAATGGTTATCGTCTGAGGAAATGGACACAGCGAGCTGAGTTCAAATTATGGCCGAAGGTTTTTGTGACATTTAGTGTTAATACTCTTGGGAAAGACATTAATCCGCCTGTTCTCTCCCGGATATGGATAAATAAGAGGGTAGGCTGGACCTTTGAGCCTTGTTATGGCAAACGGTCTAAGAGAAAGAAAACTCTAAATTCAAGC
>OY757907.1:92192507-92245007 GCA_963585895.1 Sepioteuthis lessoniana
TTTTGTATAGATGATTTAATTGATCTTTTGTTTTTGGTGGGGTGTTTTGCGTAAAGTAGGATTTATGCTTCTTCTTACAAGACCAAAATTGGTACAAAGTCATTTTAATGTACGCACGAATCGAGACTCATGCAGAGCCGTCACAAAAGAATGCTTGATCCTCTCGGCATTTTCTTCTAGGAGCACCGCAGGTGCTAAGTGATACAGTTAGCCCTGTTATGTAGTTAGTCCCTTGGGTGAGGTTGAAGGCCCTCTTTGACCATGTGATCAATTCAAAAACACCCAAACGGTTCGAATGCCAGGGAGAGGGGTAGCAAGTGTTATTAATATGTTTTGTAAAAGGTGCATAATGTTAAATGTGAAATGTGCTTAATGGAAATGATGTACATAGTGTTAATAAAAGTAAAAGTAAAGTTGGCAAACTTAGTCGAGGGTGACCAGAAGGCTTCCTTTTCAATAGCTACTACACCTAGGTGTAGGGGAGAGCGCTACACCATTATCTGGATTGCTCCACTTTACACTTGATCCTTACCTTATAATGCTGACTGCTAAGCAAGGCAGCATCAAGTACCATTTTTTGAGTCTTTGATATGACGACCTGAGATCCTATTTACCAACCCCTCCGCCCGAGCAGGATATGACACAAGGTCAATTTTTAAGCGGAGTTTAACAGGTTTGAATTCAGAGTTTTCCTTCTCCTAGACTAGTTGCCACACCAAGGCTGAAGAACCCAGTCTGTCCTACTATTCACCCATAGCTGGAGGGAGAATAATTGGATTCATACCTTTCCCAAGGGTATTAGTGCTATGTGAAATGCAATCAGTCTTGTCCAGGATTTGACCTGAGATTGAACTCCGGTCTCTCCGACAATTGGCGAATACTCTACTCATTAGGCCAATAGCTCGTTTTAATGTTAATAATGTGCATAATGTTAATGTTGATGTGAAATATGCATAATGTTAATAATGTATATAATGTTAATGTTAATAATATGCATAATGTTAATGTTGATGTGTCTAATGTTAATAATGTTAATGTTAATAATGTGCATAATGTTGATGTTGATGTGAAATGTGCATAATGTTAATAATGTATATAATGTTAATGTTAATAATATGCATAATGTTAATGTTGATGTGTCTAATGTTAATAATGTTAATGTTAATAATGTGCATAATGTTGATGTTGATGTGAAATGTGCATAATGTTAATAATGTATATAATGTTAATGTTAATAATATGCATAATGTTAATGTTGATGTGTCTAATGTTAATAATGTTAATGTTAATAATGTGCATAATGTTAATGTTAATGTGAAATGAGCCTAATGTTAATAATGTACATAATGATAATATTAATAATGTGCATAATGTTAATGTTGATGTGTCTAATGTTAATAATGTTAATGTTAATAATGTGCATAATGTTAATGTTAATGTGAAATGAGCCTAATGTTAATAATGTACATAATGATAATATTAATAATGTGCATAATGTTAATGTTGATGTGAAATTTGCATAATGTTAAGTACACACATTAAGTGAAGTTGAAATTAAAGTTATAGCTAAAAAAAGATTTAAAAAAGAGGAATTATTTCTTTGCATTGGTGTTCCCGTTCCGACTAACAGCGAATACAAAGATGAAGTTTCTCGCTTGCACATAGCCACGTGTTCCACCGAAAGACATTCAGCATGCATATCCATATATTCTGGGAACTTTGTTGTGGAGAACCCGTTAATCAGTACTGTCTCCAGACACACTAAACTGATGAACTTGTGTCGAACAAAAGAAAAAATCTAGATTGTAAATATCTACATATCACCGTTTGTTTGTATTTACAAATCTCTCTGTCTCAGTCTCCACGTGATAAAACTTCTTTACAACCATAGCTGGTTAACTATATAGAAGGCTCTGACAATGCATATCTACAGTAGAGCAATAGTTTGCATGCAAGTTACACGAGTAAAGTGGGTTCGATCCCACGTTGAGGTCCTATGAAAAAGCTGATATTACATAATAGATTGGTGAAATCTATCATTGACAGGTAGTGTAGCATTCAAAGTAAGTTAAAACTGTTAGAACGATAGAAAAAACACCGTGAGTCAGCTATTTGAGTGACAGATTGTAAACCCAGGGTCAGTTGATGTCTGGTTAAGATATCAGTTAGAAAATAGGTGAACAATTAATGAGTCATTAAAATCTAGACGAAACGAATAAATTCAAGTGTGCAGATAGAAGCGGCTGGTTTGCTATTCTTACCAACAAGAAATGTCTCCGCATTAAAAAAAAAAATCAGCGTGCCATCCTTCGAGAAAGAAAGGATATAGGCCATCATTATCAACGTAAGACATTTGGGACAGAAAATCAGCGCTGCCATTCGAAGAAGAACTAGAGGGTTAACCCAACGAGAAGAAGAAGAAGGAGCCCCAATCTATCCCCAAGCCAAGCTGAGTAAATTAGCTCGTGTCCATTATCCACCGAGTGATGTTAGTTTGTTATTTCTTTCCTACTATTCAATAGTCGCATGTCTGTTTTGATTACTTAGCTAGTTTTCATTCAGGTTTGTAATGTTCATAAAGACAGAACTATACATTTATATATATATATATATATATATATATAGAGAGAGAGAGAGAGGTGAAAACAAATTCCAGAAAAACTAACGACTTCAAAGACTAATAAAATAAATGATAAAATAAATAAATAAGTAAACAAGATTAATCAAAATAAGATTGATGAATAAAAGTAAAGTTGGCAACCGTAGTCGAGGGTGACCCTAAGGCTCCCTTTTCAATAGCTACTATACCGAGGTGTAAGGGAGGACGCTACTCCATTCCCTGAATTGCCCCACTTTACCCTTGATACTTACCTTATAATCCTGAGTGTTAAGCATGGCAGCATCAAGTACCATTTTTATCGTCTTTGGTATGACTCGACCTGGGATTGAACCTCGGTCTCCTGGACCATTGGTGAACACTCTACTCATTAGGCCAATGGCCAAAGATAGATAAATGATAAATAAATAAATAAATGAAAAGATAAAAACGTTAATAAACTGAATACAAGAGTAAATAGATTAACAAATCACAAAATACATATAATTTCGCCTGGTAGATAATAACGTGGTATAAAATAGAGTGCCCTTCACAGAATGTCCCACTAACTAAATCACTCTTTCCATCATGCCCACATTGCGGTATATAAAGAGATACCTATCATGTAGGAACGCATTTGTCTGATGATCGCATAGGCCAGAAACTAACAGTTTCCAAGCACCTTTGACTCAGTATCTACGCTACCTATCCTGACTTATGTAGGCATATGTGTGTGTGTGCATGTCTTTTTATTTAAAAAGAACAAACAAGGAAAAATGTATAAATTCTTCAAAAAGTTTTTTCTTGCATACGAAAAAGGGAGCGTAAATCCGGTAGAAATCACTGGGCAAAAAGATGAGGGATTTGTGCTTTTTCAGTTGTGTCTCCAGCAATATTCAGCAGTTTATTTTTTTATAAGACTTAAACAAGTTTAATTTTAATTATCTCAAGCCATATAAAGAACAATACAAATATGTAAATAGCCACTTAACACGGTTCTTTTAAAACATTAACATATTCTTCCTTTACTGTTCTTTTTAACTAAACATGTATTAACGAAAAACTACCTTATATATATATATATATATATATATATATGTTTAAAAATCAAGAAACTTGGAAATAGTTTTTCATTACCATGATAAATTTATTTCGCTTATTAAAGCTCGTCAGATGGAGTTTGGTTACTTTAACCAAACTCCATTTGAATCCCATCTAGATATTACCTTTAGAGCACTTTAAATGTAATCGCTCCAAAATAAAAAAAATCCTGGAAGCAGCAACCCACAAAACAGCAGCTGTACGACCACTTACCTCCCATCACACAAACCATTCAAATAAGACGAACAAGACATGCTGGGAACTGCTAGTGAAATAAGGACGAAGTCATAAGCAACGTTTTCCAGTGGACTCTTACACATAGACACATTAGTGTTAACCAACCAGCAAAGACCTATATACATCAGCTCTGTGCAGACACTGGATGCAGTCAAGAGGACCGGTCATGAGCGATGGCCGATAGGGATGAACGAAGAAAGAGAGAGAGAGAGAGAGAGAGAGAGAGAGTCAAAGGAGTCTGAGCTTTCAGCCAAACTGGATCGCTCTAATCAACTGTTTTTGATACGTTTCGTTTCCATATATACAAATGTAATTTAAATTTTCGAGAATTTATAGGCAGGTATTTTACTGTAAATGAATTTCCCTGAAAGAAATGCTACTTTCATTCATAAGTTCTGAAGATTAGGATAAAGAAATTCGACTCTCTTACACCAAATTGATATTCTTTTAAAACTTATCCTTTTTTCATCTAATTTTTTCTCATTGTAGTGATTTATTTATATGAGTAAAACTTTTATGGGCCATGGGCCTAATGAGTAGAGTATTCGCCAATGTTTTGGGAGACCGAGGTTCAATCCCAGGTCGAGTCAAACCAAAGATTTAAAAAATGGTACTTGATGTCGCCTTGCTTAGCACTCAGCACTATAAGGTGAGGATCAAGAGTAAAGTGGAGCAATCCTAGGAATAGAGTAGCACACTCCTCTATACCCCGGTGTAGTAACTTTGAGTCAACCTCGACTAAGGTCACCAACAATATATATATATATATATATATATTAGTAGTAAGTTGACTGACCGTAGTCGAGGGTGACCCGAAAGCTTCCTTTTCAATAGCTACCACACCAAGGTGTAAAGGGAGGGTGCTACTCATTTCTCTGGATTGCTCCACTTACCATTGATCCATAACTTATAATGCTGAGTATTACGCAAGGAGGCACCAATAACTATTTTTTCAGTGTTTGGTATAACCCGGGCCATTGGTGAATTCTCGAACCATTATGCCAATGGGCCGGTCTCTCTATATATATATACCTTTTTATACAAAAATAAAAATACAGAATTCTCTTCTTTGGAGTCATTATAGATTTATTTCAGGTCGTGATGACCATCATCAGATGTTGTACGAAAGAAAATTTTAAGCCGTTGACATTGAGCACTCAAATTGGATACTTCTACCCCTTGGATTTTCTCCTCAGATGATATATATATATATATATATATATATTGTCATCCACAGACAGATTGTTTCGTTGTATCACAACTCTTCAGTGTGGTTATATACGTAGGACGCTTAAAGCTGGGATCGAAACCCGCCCGACTTTACGTTAGACTTAGAATCATACCGCTCAGTCAACAAGCGAATCCCGTCAGCTCGGGAATTATAAGGCATTAAGTAGTACCTTTCGTTTGTTAACATTAATACCCCTCATGGGGAAGCGTATATATATATATATATATATATATATACACCATATTTTGGACCCAACTTTCACTTTGGGTCGAAAATAGGTTTTTGCTACCTCAACATCTGAAAGACGTAATGAACTATTGGGCAGAGCAGGTTTCTAAGTCACAGATCAGTACAATATATACAAGGGTCATTTAGTAAATAAGGTGAATTTAGCCTAAGGAGTTTGCAATAGGAAGCACTATTTACAGTTGCACCTTTTTCGAGGGAATGAAGTGATGAGTCCTTTATGTTCCAGAGATGAGTCAGCATGACTTTTTTCACAGACCGATGCCCATGGAACTTTTTCTTCGCCAGAGAACCAGTGTCGTTTCATCCTATGAACTGTCTTTTCGACTCAGGCTTGTAGTGGCAAACCCATGTTTAGCCCATTTGCAAACATTTTTGTTTTTAACTTAAAGATGCTTCTCCGTACACATCAAACATTCTTCTGTAAATTTCTCATGGTTTTCACTTTTCAGTCGGCAGAAATTTGCTGATAGACCTCTGTTAAAACCTGGAGCACTCTGTTTGATTTGCCACCATTTTGAATAGTTTCAAAACAAATATTTTGCAGGGATCAAATGATTTTTCCGAGAAACAAATTCCAAACAGCGTTAACATTTCTGAAAAAAAATTAATTTCTTTTTTCAATAAAAAATTCCCCATATTTATTGAATGACTTTCATATATATATATATATATATATATATATACACGAGGGTCATTCTATATATATATATATATATATATATATATATATATATATGTGTGTGTGTGTGTGTGTGTGTGAGAGAGAGAGAGAGAGAGAGAGAGAGAGAGAGAGAGAGAGAGAGAGAGAGAGAGAATGAAATTAGAGAAGCGTATTTGAAATAATATATACTGGAACAAGAATACCATTCTACGTCGTCACACGCGTCCATGTTATTAAAAGAAAAACAAAAAAATTATATGTACATAAGTATGTCGGCACACACACACACACACATAATGAAAATACGTGTGTGTGTGTGGTCATATATTATTAGCATTGATATATTTACATTTATTCAAAATGTACCCGAATTGATGATGTTGTTGTTATTATTATTGTTGTTGTTGTTTTGTTGTAGAACAACACGTGTATATATATCTGCGTTTATTTCAGCTGGAACGTGCGACCATATCAACTGATTCGCGCACGCGCACGCATGCACACACACACACACACACGTATGCACACACACGCATGCGCATGAATATTAACAATATCTTTTATGTGTGTCATGAAGTTATACGCACTCATGTTCTCTCTAGGGGAACGGGTCGGGCGCAGACCCCCAAACCAAAGTCGATTGTTGGTACGCAACTTATCGGCCTCTTGACTCTCGTCAGTTCTTAAATGAGAAAAAGATAGAGCAAGAAAGGGCGAAAAAAAGGGAAAAAAAAACTTTTTAGAAGGAGCGAGCGAGAGAGAGAAAGTGAAAGATAAGTTTGGCAGAGAGAGAGAGAGAGAGAGAGAGAGGGCGAAAGATATATATAGAGAAATAGTGTGTGTGTGTGTGTGTGTGTTGTTCGGTCCTTGCTTACCTCACTGCCCTAGACCTATACACACGTTTTTTTAACCTCACCCAAACGCCTTGGCTCCCTCCCTCTCCTTCTTCCTCTGCCCTTTGCATCATTCGCCAATCCCATCACCATCTTCAGTTCTTTTCGCCATCAGAAGACTACTTTCACGTCTTTTTCTTTCTCTTTTTCTCCTCAAGCTGCTAGTCGCTCTCTACCGAGCGAGATGCGGCCTAAAAAACTATAGAAAGATGGAACATGGACTTATAAATCAGTTAAAGCCGCTACCTTTTCCAGGCTTCATTCTGTAAGTTTGACTTTTTTTTAAATTTCAAATTCCTTTTCATTGTTTGAAAATACATTTCCATTTTGCCGTTTTTCATAATAGTTTCAATTCTAACGCCGGCTGATGCGAGCTTGTTCTCGGAGAAAGCATGGTCCCTACTCCGTAGACCACTCGTCACTGTGATGTTTATTTTTCTCTTTGTAATGTTAATGCATCAATGTAAAAGGTTTCATCTATTTATTTTTGTAGGTAATAAGTACATGCTATTTATATCATACTTGCCAAAGCTGACTATTCAATCTAGCTTTGAATTTAATGTAGAAGGCAGTACATCTATCTATCTATCTATCTATCTTATGCTGTTATTCGTTGTTCATATCTAGCTATATATCTAATGTTGTTTCAATCTATCTTATTCATATCTATCTCATGTTGTTTCTATCTGTCGATCTCATGTTTATAACTATCTCATATTCTATCTATCTATCTATCTATCTATCTATCTATCTATCTATCTCACATTGTTTGTTTCTATCTATCTATCTCACATTGTTTGTATCTATCTATCTATCTATCTATCTCATATTGTTTCTATCCATGTATCTCTCTGGATTCATGATTATTCTGTATTGTATATTGTATTTAAAATTTGCAATTACAAGTCTGACAATATCTATGTAAGTTTGCATGAAACCATTTATAAATGACTGAAAAGGCAGAACAGCAGATCGACGAATACATAAATTGATGCGGAATTTATATATATAAAAAAAAACGAAACTAAAACTCTCAACTCAAAGCAACACAACTGAATCTCTACACCAAAGCATCAGTGCGTGTACATGGTTATATTTCTAATTATCATGTTCGGTAACTAAACTATGCGTGTTCGTGAATGTAAATATTTATCGATGTAATTATACGTGCACTTTAACTAATTTGTGTATATGTGTCTGCGAGAATGGTTCTCATATTATAGTGACCATTGTGCAATTAATATATAGCGTAATCTACCCTGATTTCGCATATGTTATTTTCATATGCCTCGTGTGTGGAAAGGAGAGTCTCAAAACGAAACTAAACAAAGGTGAAACTGTCTAAAAAGACATTTTTGGTCTGATAGCACTGCAGTCCATTATTTTTAGAATGTCCGGGTCTTGTGGTTGTAATCTGCGGTAATCAAAGCCCTGCCTCATGGTGGAGATATTTACGTCTTTCCAGATAAGTGCCAGAGGCAGGTAAAAAAAAGTTCCAGCCCAGGTAAAAGCTAGGACGTCGAATGCTGATTTCCAAGCCAGGTAGGTTCTCTTTACTTGGAATAGAATCTTCTTCTTCTTCTTCTTCTTCTTCTTCTTCTTCTTCTTCTTCTTCTTCTTCTTCTTCTTCTTCTTCTTCTTCTTCTTCTTCTTCTTCTTCTTCTTCATTGGGCCTTGTGCCATGGGAGGCAATACTTGGTATCGAGATGAAAGGTATGTATAGAACAAAAAATTGTGTGTGCTCGAACTCCACTCCACGGCACATTTTTTCGAGTTTTAGGCTGGGATGTCTTGTTATCTTCCTAAGTCATGTTCTTACCTTCGAGCAAGACGCGGCAAATAGATAAAACGAGATGGGTGCTGCCATGGGGTATTCAACCGCGTGGTAGCACATCCCCGTTGCACCAAAGGATTGAAAAGGATCGGCCTTATCCAAGCCAACGCCTGCTTACATTGGTCGCAGGGATAAGGGTTATTTAACTGACCACACATCGCACATTGCAACCGAAAAGATTATTATATTAACCCACCCTCTCCTTGCCCAGTCGGCTGGGACTGTTGAATACACCAACAGCTTTTCTGTAGCGGCATAAGCACTCCCCTAACGAGTGTCCTGGATATGACACTAAACAATCTGATGGTGAGAGTGATGCTGGAGTTTTGGGGAATGCGGAGCACCCTTTCATTGCCATTGCTCCCACGTCCACCCTGACCCGGAATGGTACCATCTGACAGGGCCCTATTTATGGGTTAAATAGAACTAAACTGCATACTTATGCTAAACTGAATTGTTTGAATTAGAACTGTTTGACTAAACTGAATAGCTTATATAAAAATGTTTTTGACAATTAAACTGTCCTTACATTTAAACAGCGTGCGTATGTTAAGCTGAATTGTTTGAAATAGAACTGTTTTTGACATTGAAACTGAATTTACACAAAATTGAATTGTTTAATATAGAACTGTTTTAACATTTAACTGTGTGTAAACAAAATCTATACTTATACTAAACTGAATTAGCTGATTTAGAACTGTTTTGACAATTAAACTGTGTACTCATGCTAAATTGAATTTTTTGAAATAGAGTTGACAATTTGCATAAAAATGGATTTGGCGTTAAACAACATACAAAGGTTGATATGCCATAAAACCAAGCAAGCAAGCAACCGACCAACCTCTTCGCCACGAACCAATATTTGTTACTGCCTCTTACCAGACAGGACTTGACGCAAGATCAATGATCGGAAGGTCGATTAAAGTGGAGTTTAAGCGAGCGGAAGGTCGGGCATGAGACAAGGTTCAAGCCCGGCTAACTATGATGCATCTCGCCCACCTGAATGTAGTCCAGTCGAAGCCAGGGGCTTTACGGCCTCAAGTCTGCCTTTGCTGGGCAGGGCTCGCTGGCGAACCAGCGGAGCGAGCCGGATGTGACACAAGTTCAATTTTTAAGTTGAGATCAACTAGTTAAAACTCAGAGGTTTTCATTTCCAAGACCGATTACCGTAGCAAGGCTAGAGAGCCCAGTCTGCCTGGCTATTTACCCATAGTTAAAGCAGGGAAAAAAGAGAAGAGATGAATGTTGAAATGTTTAAGTTTATACGATACCATGTATTCGAGAGTAAGTCTCCATAGGGTAGTGACTACCGTGCTGGACTACGACATCGCAGTAAGCCAGTTCGAACTCCAGTCGCGTTATCACGTTCACTTTCCGACTAATACACTTGGGAAAGGTATGAACTCCCTTATCCCTGCCCCAGCTATGGGTTAAGTAGTACCATTATTGTTCTTTTACAAAGATAGCTTTGGCATTAAATAACCGACGAAGGTTGATATATCGTTAAACAAAGAAAACAAATCATGCATACTTCCATCTCGATCTTACGATGTGTGTATCTAAATTCAGAAAAATGTTATTTTAACACTAATGAAAATGTACATAAGTAAACTATTTAAACAGCTATTTAATGCTGAATTAACTTTTTTCACGAGCAATTATATGGAGACCAGGGTTCAATCCCAGGTTGAGTCATACCAAAGGCTAAAAAAATGGTACCTGATGCCTCCTTGCTTAACACTCAGCATTTAAGGTAAGGATCAAGGGTAAAGTGGAGCAATCTAGGGAAAGGAGTAACGCCTTCCCCTACACATCAGTGTAGTAGCTATTGAAATAGGTCACCCTCGACTACTTTATTTATATGGTTTCAAATAGTGAATAATAATAATAATGATAATCCTCTGTTATTTTAAAAAAACAACCTTACGCAAAGACAATATAGGAAACAGATTATTTAATGCTGAATTAACTTTTTTACTGGCAATTATATGGTCTGAAGTAGTCAATAATAATAATAATAATCCGCTGTTATTTCAAAAGCAACCTTACGCAAAGAGAATATAGGAAACAGATTATGGAGATCTGGACAGAATTCGAAAAATGTAATACAAGTCAAAAACTTGCTGATCAAGTGAAGCAGATTTTAAAGACTGGTTGGTTTTCTGACCTTGAAATTCAAGAAATGTGTGGACAGGTAAATCGGGAAGAATATACTCAAAGAGAGCTCCCTAAACGATATTGAAAACCAAACCATCACAGAACCCAGGACAACAATATTATCTTAATACAAGAAGATAGAAAAAAATTAGAATTAATAAAGAAAATCATGCGTGAACAGAAAACTACATTGCCATCCCAAAGATATCAAGACTGGAAAGAAATCAAGATAGAGATCGAAAAAGTAAATAAATTTTTGAAACATATCCCAACGGACAACATAAAAAAAACTGAAGAAGTAAAACAAGAGCAAAACAAGTTAGAGATAAAATAGGCACACTCCAAAAGAATCCGAACAGGAATACGAAATCTGGATGGGAAATGAAGATAGAAGGACAAATAAAGAAGGTGCGACAACAATCGAAACTACTAAGGAAGATAAAACGTACAGGAACCCTATGAATCGAAAAGATCCCCAAAAGACAACCGCAGACAACTCTGACTATACAACGGGAAGAAGTGAATCAGAAGATATTGGTGAAAGAAGGCAGACTCAAGGGATACCGAAATAGAGTCAAGCAATACAAACAAAACAGGATATTCCAAAATAATGAAAGAAAATTCTATCATCGAATTAGTGGAGAGTGCACCAGCACAAATCATCAACTTGATGCAAAAGAAACAAAACAATTTAAAAGTAAAACATAGAAACGGAAAGACCATAAGAGAAATGCTGCATAGACAAATAACATGAAGAAAGCATTAGAAGAACTTGAAGAAGGTTCCGAGGTGAGTATACACCTGGACTCGTTTAGAGCGACATTTAAGAAATTGAAAAACGCCAAGCTACGATTGCGAACATTGATTCTGGTTTTAAAAATTCCCGTTTATTCACGACAGACTGGCCCTGCAACTGATTAAATGCCTACAAGAAGCAAGTATACTCTAATTCAAAAGGACCTCCCACCCCAAAAAAAGACCATCCCCAGTAACTATAGACCGATAACATATTTACCCATGATCTGGAAAATTTTGATTGCTCAGATAAGAAAAGAAATCTATCACTTGCTCAAATACCGGGAACATTTTTTCGGAAGAATGAAAAGGGTGCTGCAGAGAAGCAAGAGGAACAAATAACTTATCATGTAGACCAGCACATCGTCATACAAGTTAAATGAGACAGAAAAATGTGGCCTTGGCAGGTATTGACTTCAAAAATGTCTATGATATTGTCCCGCAAACTTTTATGATAGAATGTCTGAAAATGTACAAAATATTCGCAAAAATCATGAAGTTAATCTCGAAAAACTAGAGGTTAGAATTGACAGCGGGGGGACAAATTTTAGCAGAAGCAAAATCCAAAGAGACATAATCATTGGAAACTCGCTTTTACCACTGCTATTTGATGCAGCAATGATGCCACTCAACTACGAACTTATGAAATACATGAGAAACCATACATTTACAAAATCAGAAAAAAATAATCAACTTGTGTTTAAGGTTTTTAAAGAAAATGAATAAGAACTAGAAACCCTGATACAAACAGTAAGAATATGCAGACAGGATATGGGAATGGAATTTGGCATTGAAAAATGTGCAGTGTTTATAATGAAAGATGAGAAAAGAGATGCAGAGGAAGGAATCGAATTACAAAATCAAGAAAGCATTAGAACACTTGGAAAAAAGAAAAACAACAAATACTTGGGAAAATTAGAAATATTAGGAAATTAGGAATATTGGAAATTAGAAAAATTGGAAACAGACACCATCACACAAGCGAAGATGAAAAAAAAATAGAGATTAGGTAGATTACTTTATTTTCATTTTTGTAGGCCAACAATTCAAAATTATTAATAATAATAATAATGATAATAATAATAATAATAATAATAATAATAATAAAAGGATATATAGTGATGGAATTTAGCATAGAAAATGTGCCATGCTTATAATGCTTAAAATGAAAAGCGGAAAACGACAAATGACGGAAGGAATAGAATTACCAAATCAATGAAAAATTAAAATGCGCGGAGAAAAGGAAACTTACGAATACTTGGGAATACTGGAAGCGGACAACAAACAAGCGGACATGAAAAAAAAAAAAATTAAAAGAAAATATCTCAGGAGAACGAGAAAGCTTCTTGAAACCAAACTATATAGCAGAATTCTCATTAAAGAGATAAACACCTGGGTAGTCCTCCTTGTAAGATACTCCGGACCACTCTTAAGATGGACAAGGGAGAAACTCAGACAAATGGACCAAAGGACAACTTAATGACTTTGCACAAGGCTTTATAATAGAGAGATAACTTACACTATATGTGTCAAGAAAAGTAGTAGGAAGAAGACTCGCCAGCATTGAGGATTGCGTTGATACATCAACACAAGGAATCGTGGACTGCATTGAAAAAAGCAAAGAAAGACTAATTACAGCAACAAATAACAGCATCAGCAACATAAACACAAAAAAAAAAAAATAACAAAAATTAGGAAACAAGAAAGGGAAAGAAAAACAACTGTACGGATATTTATAGCGACAAACTAGCGAGATTGCACACCAGAAAACACGGACATGGCCACGAAAGGGAAATCTAAAAACAGGAAGTGAATCTCTACTTATAGCAGCTCAAAACAACACCATGAATATCAAAATAAAATTAAAACCCAAATCGATAAGACTCAACATAATAGCAAGCGTAAATTATGTGGAGGAAAGATGAAGCGATGGTAAGCGAATGCAGTAAACTCTAACAAAAAGAGTATAAGACTAGGCACGATTGGGTGGCAAAGGTGATCTCACACGAGTTGTTATATTCAACGAGGGAACAAAGTGTGTTGTTATATAGACAACGTTAAACACACAAGGTTATTAGACAATAGGTTGTTATTTAGACAACTTTATAGACTCAGTATTATAGACACGACGTTATTCGACAACAGGTTCTTATATAGATAACGTTATAGACTCAAGGTTATTAGGCAACAGGTTTTTTTATAGACAATGTTATAGACCCGACATTTTTAGACAACGGGTTTTTATATACACTATGTTTTAGACACAACGGGTTGTTATATACATAATGTTATTTGACAGACAACAGGTTTTTATATACACGTTATTAGACTAATAACGGATTGTTAGATAGACAATGCAATATAGAAAACGAAGGAACAGTACGAATCGAAAACAATAATAAGTCGGTGAGATTCGAACCCATGTCTCCTTTTGGTACATGGCAAACATGGCGCCGATAGGTCGGAGAGGAAAGTATAGGGGGTTTTATAGGTGTTATTTGAACGGTAAACAAGGCCTCCTCGAGACAAAATGGATGCGAGTTCAAATTTCACAGAGAGCTTATCTCTTGTCATCGTTCCCAATATTTACTCTTCTTTGTTGTCATAGTAGATAATACCCCGAGTTGCGATTAAAAATCAATCGAAAATAAGATGATGAAGAAAAATAAGATGAGGAAGAAAAATACTAGTTGAAATTGATAAAAAATATTGTAAAATCAATAACAACATATATCTTATTTCCAGAGTATGACAATAAACTGCATCCAGTGGTGAGGCTCAACTTCTGGAGTTCTGGAGGACTTGTCATTTCTTTGTTGCCATTACGCTTAGGCTTGTTCAATGACGTATCAATCATCGTGGGTTATTTAATGTCGAATCCTAAAAGAATAGCAATGGTACTATTTAACCTATAACAACTGATGAAAAAGAGGTTCATACCTTTACAGAGGGTATTTATCTGAAAATGAACGTGTGACTGGACTTTGAACTAATTACAATGTCATAGCCCAGCACTTAATCCACAACACCATTATTGTTTGGTCAAATCTGGTCCGAATTGGTATAATCAGTTGAGGTCCCATCTATGGGTCAAATAGATCTGTATGAAAATTATTTGTATTAGATAGGAATTCTTGATATATAACTGTGTGTCAATTATTTGTATTAAGATATAATTGTTTACTTAGGGTAACTTAGGATTATCATAATGTACTTGAAAACATATAATTACTAGCAAATTATTGGTTTAATAGGAATACTTGAAATTATATAACTGTATGCAAACAAATAGAGACAACCACTCTAGTTAGAAATACAGAAAATATACAGTATATGATACAAAATATCTACTATACATACAATTATGGTATCCTGAGTATGACGCTAAACGATCACGAGGCTCCATTTCTGGAGCATGGAGTCATGTCTTTGTTACCATTACTCCTTGGCCTACTCTGGCCTGAGGTGGTTTGTACCTGTTAGGATCCCCTCTATAAGTCAAATAGAACTCTGTGAGATGATGTTTAGAATGACTTTGAATAACATTAATACATTGTCTTTTAAAACATTGGTATTGTAACTAAGTATAAAATGTTTACCTCGATAAAATGATTGTCAATTACATTTAATTGCTTGCAAATTTTACATTAGATATAAATAATTGGAACTATATAATTGTAAACAAATTATTTGTATTAGGAATAATTGACTGAAAGTCTATAAAAAAAGTAAAGTTGGCGACCTTAGTCCAAGGTGACCCGAAGGCTCCCATTTCGATAGGGTTAACGGGAGGGTGCTACTCCATTCACTGGATTGTTCCACTTTACCGTTGATTCGTACCTTATAATATTGAGTGTTATGCAAGGCCGCTCCAAGTACCATTTATTGAGTCTTTGGTATGACGTGACCTGGGATTGAACGCTAGTCTCCCGGACCATTGACGAACACTCATTAAATTATTATTCAATAGGAACTGTTTCATGAAATTATATACCTATTGGTAAATTAATATCATTTGATAGAAATAGTTAACACACACACACACACACACTCATATATATATATATATATAGAGAGAGAGAGAGAGAGAGTCAGAGAATCAGTCCCAATGGCATAATGTCCGAAGTGCTGGGCTGCGACCTCGATGTAAGTGAGTTCGAATTGTTGACATGCCATTTCAAAAGAAACTAAACCAAACAATGAAGGATAACAGAGAGAGTGGCAATATAGTAAATATACAGTAGGTGATGCAAAATATCGACAGCACATATTTTTTAGGTGTCCTGAGCATGAATTTAAACGGTCATGAGGTTCCTTTTCTGGAGCACAGAGTCACTTCTTTATTGCCATTACTTGCAACGGTGGAGTCTAAATGGCGTAATGGATAAAGTGCGGGACGGAGACTTCGTAGTAAGTGAGTTCAAACTCCAGTCGTCCTATTACGTTCACTTTCGGATTAATATCGTTGGGAAAGGTGTGAAACCCTCATCTCCCTGGCTGTGGGTTAAATAGTAAAACTAATGTTATTCCGTAAGGATAGCTTTGGTATTAATTAACCCATGAAGGTTGATATGATATTAAACACAGAAACCAAACGAAATAATTACTCCCAGGCCTACTTTGACCTTGAGTGTTGTGCACCTGTTAGAGTCCCTTCTATGAGTCAAATATGTTCAAGATGATGTTTAAAATAACTTTGGACTAGATTTATCCATTGGCTCTTAAGACATTGATATTATAAGTAAGGATGAATCGGCTGGTACTGTCGAATACACTGACTACATCTCTGCAGAAGGGTAAGACCCCCACCAGAATGTCCTGTATATGACACCAAATAATCTAATGTTTAGCCCCCAGTAATACTGGAGCTTTGGGAATGTGGAGTACCCCTTCATTGCCAATCGCTCCCAGGTCCACTCTGGCTTGTAGTGGTAGCACCTGAAAAGGTCCTATCTATGGGTCAAATAATACTGTTTGACATTTAAATTGAGTGCAAACAAATGACTAAAGATAAATAGAACTGTTTGATAAACTGTGTGCTAACAAATGATTTATATTGAAATAGAAATATTAGTTTTATATTGCAATAATTGAAACCATGTAAAAGTGTAGAAACAATAGCAATACTAGTGTTCGAATTAATGAATTCTAACTCATTTAAAAATGAAATTATCGACAAACTAATCTTTTTCATATAATGTATATCATTTTGAATGTGTGCAAACAAATGATTAATAGTAAATTTAATTATTCGTGTTTGATAGAAATGCTTGAAACAATTTAACTGTGTGCAAAAAAAAGCTAAGGCTCGTTTAAAAAAGGTTATTAACAAAATGTATAGGAGGTGCCCGTGGTGTAATGGTTATCGTCACAGGATATGGACACGGCGTTACAAGTTCAATTCCTCGACGAGACTGATTGCATTTCACATAGCACTAATACACTTGGGAAAGGTATGAATCCAATTATTCTCCCTCCAGCTATGGGTAAATAGTAGGGCAGACTAGGTTCTTCAGCCTTGATGAGGCAACTAGTCTAGGAGAAGGAAAACTCTGAATTCAAACCTGTTGAAATTCGCTTAAAAAATTGACCTTGTGTCATATCCTGCCCGAGCGGAGGGGTTGGGTAAATAGGATTAACAAAATGTATAACAAATAATATATATTTGATATATATGTATAAAGAAGATTTGACATTAGATAACCTACAAGGGTTGATATGTCATGAAACCAAACCAAACCAAACCAAACCATGGATGACTGGTTTATATGTTTGAAATGATTTTAAACTACATGCAATTGCATTGGTTATCGTTGTACGAAATGGATTTGGTGACAAGAGTTCAAATTCTGGAGAGGCTGTTTGCCATTCTCTTGGCGCTAATGCCCTTGAGAAAGGCTTGAATACATCTATTGTCCACCTCCGGCAATGGGTAAACAGTAGGGCAGACTAGGTTCTTTAACCTTGATTAGGCAACCAGTCTAGTAGAAGGAAAACTATAAATTCAAATCAACTTTACTCTGCTTAAAAATATACCTTGTATTATGCCCACTCTCGTGGGGAGTTTAGGTAAATACATTTAATTGGTTATAGATTATTAGCATTTTATAAGAATACTCGAAGCCATAAAATTGTGTGGAAATTATTTTAGTCAAACTGAAAGAATTACTAAAAGCCATATAAAGGCTTATAAAATATTAGTATTAGAATATTTGATTGATTGATTTTAATGGCATTTCAACCCGTCTCGGTTTATTTTATGCTTAGAGATAAGAGAAAAACGCTCACTGTACATTAATATTTACATTTTTTGTGTAATTTTTTCTTAAAAATTTTTTGCACACGGTTGTGATATCAAGTATTCTTATTTTAAACAGATCTATTTGTCCCATAGTTGAGACCTTAGTAAGTTCTACTACTCCAGGTCAGAGGATAGAAGGAATTCCTATCAAATACAAATAATTTGTAAAAAGATCTATTTGCCCCATAGATGAGACCGTATCAGGCACAATCACGCTGGGTCAGATGAACATGGGAGTCATATCAAGGAAGGTATACTGCACATTCTTAGATCTCTTGAACAGTAGCCTCACCATCAGATCAAAATTTAGTGTTATACTCAGGACACTCATTTTTGGAGGAGAGGAGACATATTGTGATGTGATTCCCGCCTTCGTCAAATATGGGAGTGGTTCCACTTCCAACCCGCTGACCGTTCCGCTGGTCGGATATACGAGGATCATTAAATAAGTTTCCAGACTTTTTTTCGTATGGGCACTTTTATTGATAGTACACACATGAAACTCTAGTCCCCTTCGAAGTAATCTCCTCTGGTTGCAATGCACTTGTTGTACGGTTCCAACAACTTCTGGAAGGCCCCATGGAACTCCTCTTATGTGAGCGTGTCAATGGCCTTCGTTACAGCCTCTTTCATCTCCTCACTTGTCTCATAATGACAGCCTCTGAGCTTAGGGAATAAGCAAAAGTCACAGGGAGCAAGGTCTGGACTATAGAGAGGGTGAGGAACTGTCTTGATGCCCATATTGGTTAAATAGTCTGACAAGGATGGAGTTGTGGACTGATGCTTTGTCCTGCTGGAAATGCCACTGACCCGATTTGAAGAGAGTTGGCCTCTTCCGACGGAATCTCTTCCTGAACTCCCTTAGACCTCAACATAGTAATCCTAACTCTAACCCTTTGGCCAATCAACTCTGGTTTATTGACTTCCTTACTCCTCCCACAACTCTCATCATCCCTCACAGACTCCCTGCCTTCCTTGAATCTCTATGCCACTCAAAAACTGATGATCGATTCATGCAACATGGTCCAAAAGCAGTCTGAAGCATTCCAAACGTTTCTGTGGTATTTTTTCCAAGTTTAAAACAGAATTTTATTGCATATCGTTCTTTTAAAGTGTCCTCTCGTCCAGATTGCATTTTTGAGATTTACCACCTGTGACAATCAGGCTTTAGTAGGGTGTATTCCAATTGCTACAGTAGCTGTTAATTTGAAGCTGAAATCATAAAAATTGGTCAGTCATCTCATAAGATGTATAGCAATAACATAGTGAATTTTCAAGAGTCTCTGACAATTTTAAATGCCTGTACAAAAATGTCTGGAAACTTATTGAAGGCACCACGTATCTTTGGATGTCACGATGAATTCGTTATCTGCCCACATTATGTTTTTTTAGATCCAGACAACAGATCAATCGCTAATCGAAGATTCCGGTTGGCTTCAAACAGATGAGAACGCACAATTAAGAAAGTAAAAAAAAACTTGACGCCAACAAACTGAGAACAAACACGGCTTTGTAACAATAATAATGTTTACTAAGAAAAGAAAAATGTCTTTAACACTCGTATCCACCCATCCTAGAGGTGGGGGAGTTCAAGTCAGTTCACAAAGTAACCATATTTACCAACCCCTCCGCTCGGGCAGGATATGACACAAGGTCAATTTTTAAGCGGAGTTTAACAGGTTTGAATTCAGAGTTTTCCTTCTCCTAGACTAGTTGCCTCACCAAGGCTGAAGAACCTAATCTGTCCTACTATTTACCCATAGCTGGAGGGAGAATAATTGGATTCATACCTTTCCCAAGGGTATTAGTGCTATGTGAAATGCAATCAGTCAGGTCCAGGATTTGAACTCGTGTCGCCGTGTCCATATCCTGCGATGATAACCATTACACCACGGGCACCTGTTCACAAAGTAACAGTCAGTCAATTCTTTGTATAAATTTAGACTTTTCTACTCTCTCTGTCAATAGCCTGGTGCAAGGCAAACTCAGTGGTGGTTATATTTACTTTCTCTCAATCCTTGGTATTATTTCATAATGTTTTAATATTGTTGATGGCTTTCTTTACTTTCTATACCCAGGGTAGTCTGGTAGAAGGCCAAGATGTGGAATCTAGTTGTTGCCTTCTACTATTCACTTCTTTATCTCCTCGAGTCTGGCACAAGGGTATATCTCGTTCGCTCCGAGCTGGTCTCTAAGGTATCATATTATCTCGATTTCTATTCATTTCTTTATTTCCATGAGTCTGGCCCAAAGGCATCTTAAGGCATTGCATTTTCACAGTCTTATCTCGCTTCTTTCATTGAGCTGTATATCGGTAAGACTACATCACGTCCAAGCAACACGTAATATTGCTTTTCCTCTGCCTCTCCACTCAGGGCAGTCTAGTGCAAGGCAAGAGCCAAGAGTGACGCGAATCTTGTCACTTTGCGCTCTCTCCACAGGTCTCATCTCAAGGGAGAATCTCTTGTATTTTACAATGTGGTGGTGAGCGAAGCTGAAAAAATATCAATCTTTTAATTTTATTTCCAACAACAATTCCGTCTCCTTCTGTTTGTCGCAACATTCACATCCACTTTACTCCTACTGTTATCCAGAAAGGGCGGTCCTCTCCAAATTTCGAATTATTACAATGTTATGTTCACGTGACATAATGTCAATAACCGTTCAATCATAACGGTAAGATAATTGAATCAAAATTTTCCATGCTTGAATTAAAAAAAAATTGCTGTTCCCTAATCTTTCGTTCTAAGGCCGCTGATAGACCAGCTCTGGTCTCAGGGTCAAATCTTTAGGCTGATTGATTCCTGCTTACCGAAGTTTGTAGTCAAAACAACTGTTTGAGTTTCTGATTCATGGGGACAAATGAATAACAATACTCTCATCATTTTTCAATATATTTTTTTGTTGTCTTCTTTCTCGTCAAACCACACTTTTCTGATTTATTCTTTCTGAATCCATTTTCGTTTGTTTTCACTTTTTACAATGTACTGAGTTCATTCTTCTAAAATTCGACGCAGTTAATTCTTATTTTCATGGTCAATAAATTATCTCGACTGACCCATCAGGTGACATACCTCTCTGTTGGTGATATAGTTTGCAACAGGGGGAAATAGTTAATTGAAGATTATTAGCAAAATATTATCAAACAGGAAGTTACTTAAAACTATATAGCGGTGTAAATTATTTGTATTAGATAGGAATACTTGAAACCAAATAACTGTGTGAAAATTATTTTGTATTAGAAAGGAATACATGAAACTATATAACTATATAAAAATTGTTTGAATTAGGAATACTTGAAACAATATCATTGTGTGCAAATTATATGTGTTAGATAGGAATACTTGAAACTATCTAGGTGCAGCTCCTATATATTAGATAGGAATGCTTGGAACTATATTATTGCGTGCAAATTATATGCATTAAATAGGAATACTTGAAATTATACGACTGTCTGTAGATCATATATATTATATTGGAATACGTGAAGCTATATAATTGTGTGCAAATCATAAGTATTTGATCGGAATACTTGAATCTATAAAATGTGTGCTGATCATAGACATTAGATAGGAGTATTTGAAGCAATATAGTTTTGTGCAAACTATATGTATTTAGAATAAGTACTTGAAGCTATAATTGTTTGTAAATGATTATTATAAAATAGAAATAGTTACCTAAAATCAGGTAATTATTAAAAAACACAGACTTCGGCATTAAAAAAAACAAATACTGTTTGACATGCTGTGATACCAATCAACCGATCAACGAATATTTTAATAAACTTGCACGTAATAAATTGACGTAAATATGGGTACATTAAGTTATTTACGTATAGGAGCACAAATATTTTTCATAACAAATCCAGAGAAAATGTAATTCGAGACCATTAGCGATGGGAGGTGAAGCGGATAGTTGACCTTCTCTCCATATATATATATATATATATATTGACATAGATATCTATGCATATAAACATATATGAATATACATATGTGCGTATATGCATAAATGTATATATGGATATATATAAACATATTTGCATATATATGCGTAAATGTTTACATATGTATATTTTTACATACATATATACATATGCTTATATATATGCATATACTTTTATATATGCCTATATGGTTATATATATATATATGCATATATACGTATATATATGCGTCTCGTATATATATGTGTGCATATATGTTTATATGTATTTATATATGTGCATATATATGTATTTATATATGTGCATATATGTATCTATATACGTACATATATGTTTATGTTTATATACATATATGCATATATATGTGTGTGTGTGCATATATGTTTATATGTATCTATATATGTGCATACATGTTTATGTTTATATATATATATATATATATATATAGGCACATATACGTATATATGTTTTTATATATGTGTATATACGTATATATATATATATATATATATACGGGAGTTCATCTGGTTAGCGTGCTGGACAGCGACATCGTAGTAAGCGAGTTCGAAGTTCAGACGCGCTATTACGTTTTTTTTTTATTAATACCTTTGGAAAATGTAAAAACAACCTTATCCGGCCAGCGATGTGTTAAACAGCACCTTTGTTTTACAAGGATAGCTTTGCCATTAAATAACCCACGAACGTTGTTATGCTATTAAACATTGAAACCAAACCGTATATATATATATATATATATATATATATATATATATATATATATATATATTGTCATCCACAGACAGATCTGTTTCGTTCAATCAGTACTCATCAGTATGGCTTGACAGGCTAGATTCCCGAAGCTGGGGTCGAAACACGGTTGACTCAAATGCCAATCCAAGATTCTACTACTCAGCCACGAGGAAACCAGCGCAAGCGAAGGAAATTTAAACGGTTATGAATCACAATTGTTATTGTTTGCATACATCCGCTTAACAGCTACCGAGAGCTCGATTCATACGAAGAGCCTTGCATATACGCTAATGGCAACACAATTACTTCATTCGCTAGAGAGCTCAACCCTACAGGGGTAGGGGAGCATATATATATATATATATATATATATATATATATATATATATAAGTTAAAGAAGCTCAAGAAGTTTCTTCATTCTATAATCAAGATAAATGTTCTCAAAATAAGAACAAAGCTGATAAAAAAAACAGATGTGATCAGAGGATGGTCATCAAATTCTTCATGACTGAGAAGTGCAAATCATGTGAAGTTTATAGAAGAATATCAGAAGAATACAGAGAAGTATGTTTTAGTAAAAAAAAAAAATGTTTACAAATGGGCTTAACATGGGTTTGCTACTTCGAACACGAGTCGAAAAGACCGTCTATAGAGTAAAAACACACCGATGAAAAAGTTCCATGCGTAGCGGTCAGTAAAGTTATACATATATATATATATATATATATATATATATATATATATATATGTTGACAGTATTTCGGAAATAAATGCACTTATCACTATTGATTTCCTTTAAAAAGTTGTAACTGAAAACAGTACATCCTATTGCCAACTCTTTAGGCAAGATTCACCTTATTTATTTAATAACCCTCGTGTGTTATCTATTAGCGGAGCAATTGTAATTTAGATCCACATATGTTCTATGTATATCATTGATTTATAAGTGTAGTAAAGTACTGCTTTAATGGGCCCAGTTGGGGCCGTAGAATACACCGACTGCTTCTATGCAGAGGGGAAAGACCGCTCCCCACCTCAATGAGTGTCCAAGATATGACACGAAACAATCTGATGGTGAGGTCCCAGAAATGCTGAAGCTTTGGGGAATGTGGAGTACCCCTTCATTGCCATAGCTCTCAGGTTAACGCTTGCCCGGAATGGTAGTATCTGATAGGGCCCTATCTATGGGTTAAATAGAACTAACTGCATGCTTATTCTAAACTGAATTGTTTGAATTAGAACTGTTTGACTACACGGAATAGCTTAAAATTGAAATGTTTTAAAGTAAATACAAATGTTTTAAAGTAAAATACAAATGTTTCAAAGTAAGTAGAATGATCTACACAGGATAGAACTGCTTGAAATCTTAACTGTGAAGGAAAATGAATTTGGGTTTGTTTAAAATGTTATTTAAAAAACTTATTTGAATTAGGACTATTTGACTAAATCGAATAGTTTGAAATAGAAATGTTTTTGACAATTAAACTGTACTTAAATTTAAACTGCGTGCTTACACTAAACTGAATTGTTTGAAATGGAACTGTTTTTTTATATTGAAACAGTACTCACAGTTAAATGTCAAAGCAGTTCTATATTAAACAATTCAGTTTAGTGTGTGTAAAGAAAATCTGTACTTATACTAAACTAAATTAGCTGAATTAGAACTGTTTGAATAAACTGAATAGCTTGAAATAGAAATGTTTTGACAATTAAACTGTGTAGTCACGCTAAACTGAATGGTTTGAAATAAAACTGACTATTTGCATAAAATGGATTCGGCGTTAAATAACCTACGAAGGTTGATATGTCATAAAACCCAAACAACAACAACAACAACTACAGCATTAATACATAAGAGATATGTAATATATAGCACTTCATGCTAATAATACCATTGGAAAAGGTATGAATATATCTATTTTCTCTCCTCCAGCTATTGGTAAGTAGTCGGGCAAAAGCCTTGGTTAGGCAACTGGTCTAGTAAAAGGAAAACTCTAAAATTTGAAACCAGCTGTTCTCCGCTAAAAATTAACCTTGTGTCCCACCCTCCCGGTGACAGAGATATTGGTTTGGTTTGGTTTAGTGGCATATCAACCATTATAGATTATTTAATCCCAAATCTGGTTTAAACATGTATATATATATATATATATATATATATTAAATAGATATGATTTGTAAACATAAGTCAACAAAGTCAACAATGTATCGCTAACAATTCAATTAAAGATCAGTCATTTGTTTACACACAGTTAAATGAGTAAAGAATTCTATTTCTAACAATTCAATTTAGCAAAAGTCATTTGTGTGCTCTCAGTTTAAATGTCAAACAGTTCTATTTGACCCATAGATAGGACCCTGTCAGGTGTTAGCACTCCGAGCTTGAGAGGACCTGGGAGCGATTGGCAATGAAGGGGTTCTCCGCATTTCTCAAAGCTCCAACATTACTGGAGCCTCACTTTCAGATTGTTTAATGTCATATTAGGACACTCATTGGGGGAGTCTTACCCCTCTGCACAGATGAAGTCAGTGTATTCTCTCGCCCCTGCCGACGTTGCGTTAAATACACACGTTATTAATATATATGAAAGTAAAGTAAAGTTGTCAACCATAGTCGCCGGTGACCCGAATGGTTTTATTTTTCAATAGCTACTACACCAAGTTATAGGGGAGAGCTCTATCCCTTTTCCCTGAATTGCTTCATTTTACCCTTGATACGTATCTTATAGTGCTCAGTGTTAAGCAAGGTGGCGTCAAGTACCATTTTTGAGTCTTTGATATGACTGGACTTTGTATAGAACCCCGTTCTCGAACACTATACCCACTCGGTAAAATATATATATATCATTTGGTTGGTTGTATGCGTTTTAAGGCATATTAACTCTTGCTAGTTACTGGATGGCAAATTCCGCTGATACATATATATTTGATATATATAATTTGTAAATGAATAGTTTGTATGTAACATTAATTTTTAACGAGCCAGAGCTCATTTGTTTGCACACTGTTAAATAGTTTCAAGTATTGCTATCAACACGAATAGCTTAATTTGCACACAGTTAAATGATTCCAACTCTTGATTTGTAAAATTAATAATTTGATTTAACATTAGTCACTTGTTTGTACACAGTTAAATGGCTTCAAGTTTAGAAAATAAAATATTTCTATTTTACCCATATATAACCCTAACAGGTAGTAGCACTCCGGTTCAGAATGGATCTAAAAGTAGTGACAATGAAGGGGTGTTCCACATTCCCCAAAACTCCAGAACTAGCGCCTCACCATCAGGTGCATTTTAGTGTCATATCCATCATACTTGTTGTGGAGTGGGGTGGGTTACCCCTCTGCAGATATATATATATATATATATATATATATATATATATATATATATATATATATATATATATATATATATATCTGCAGATGGATATGACACTAAAATATATATATATATATATATATATATATATATATATATATAGGCATCGGACTACTCCGAACATCTCTCTTTGGTGCAACAGAAAGGTGCAGTCACAGGTTTGCATTTCCCAGGCCAAGATTCGACTTAGATAGATAGATGTCGTATCCTGTTAAAAATATGAACACGGCTGAGGCAATCCTCAATTCTACGTCCAGCACTCGTGTGTTTCGCTATAATTAAACTGAACAGAGTGAAGATCTGCACCCAGAACTTATCTTCACCCACTGCCCTATTTTACACTTGAGTCAAGGAAAATGATAAGTATTAACACACACACACACACACACACACACACACACACACACACACACACACACACACACACATATATATATACATATGTATGTATGTATATATGGTAACAAAAAGAAGGAGCAGTATTAAAAACAAACGACGAGAAAAAAATCAAGACGCTCAGATTTAAAAAAATGGAGCAGTAATCTTTTTTATTTTATAACTATACACATATATATATATATATATATATATATATAGAGAGAGAGAGAGAGAGAGAGAGAGAGAGAGAGAGAAAGAGAGAGAGAGAGAGAGATTCTTTAATTCTATTTCCAAAGTTTCTTTTCTTTATATATATACCCAACCCCTCCACATGAGTAGGATGCAACAAAAAGACATTTTTAAGCGGAGTTTAAAAGGTTTGAATTCAGAATTTTCCTTCTACTCTACTGGTTGCCATACTAAAGTTAAGGAACCGACGCATGTAAAGATCCATTGAACGTTTACTTACAAACCAGCATTTCACAAAGAGATCGGTGGTGTCCCTATGTGGAGATATTTGTGAGATGATGCGCAAAATTATATAACCAGGGGACTTTTAGAAGCTCGAGTGAAGTGATAAGCAAATTTGTGGATCAACATCAGTGAAGTAAAGATAAGGGAAGAACAATAGACTATGCTGCCAAATTTGATTATATATATATATATATATATATATATATATATATTGATGTCATAAATATGCATACACCTGGGTCCTTCCTCATAGTTATATGATTGGCTGGTGTCAGCCATAGATACAGACCAATAAAGAGGTACACTGACAACGACGTTGCACGTCAGGTGTCGGTTCGAACACATGTCCAGTACTTGTACGATTACCTACCTGCTCGATTGTACGACACCTGTTACAGTAACCAAACCATTAGCATTTGTTCAGCTTTTTATCATATATATATATATATATATATATATATATATATATATATATATATATATATATATATATATATAATTTTAAAATGTTAGGTTTATAAGTATACAGATACCCAAATGTATTATCAACACCATTTTATGCACTAAAACTCAAAGATCTCATGCATAAACCTAACATCTTTCTCGGCGTGTATAACCCACCCTTTTAACGGCAACTTATTGAATTTATGGAAATTTTAAATAAATCAAACCAATAAACCAGTAAAAAAGTTATTACGTTTATCTTTTCATGTAAATATCTACAGTTTACCTAGTGGTGTATGAGGTGTCCGAGTGGAATGCATAATAATTGCGTGAATAATTTTTTTTTTAAGTGCATAATAATTGTGTGAATCTAAAAAAATTTAAGTGCATAATATTTGCGTGAATTTAAACTATAAATAACATTTTAAGATAAATTGTAGTTGATTTCTATTCTAATCTTAAAATTTGGTGGATATATAACAAACAAAAAATAAATAAATAGATATAACCTTAAAAATAACAAATAAATAAAATTCAGTTTAAAAATTGAAGATTCCGTTTTGGGAAGTAAGTAGCTCATTTCTTGTCGGTAAATCTATTTATCTTAATTATGAGAATTTTATTTATTTATTTATTTTTACTTGGCTGTTCAATTTTCAGTAAGGCTAACGTCGGTGATTCACAAAAAGTCAAAACTGATAATTTTATCCCAGTCGGGAACAGATATAAAAACTATAAATAAAACAATCGCTTATTAAAACAAAACAAAAAGCATATACATATATAAAAAAAGAATACAAGAAAATGAATAAAACATATTCATCCATTTTCAACCCCATTTATCGAATGACTTGTTTTCTTTTTCTTTGATAAATGATTCTATTACAAAATATGCAAATTGACAAGTCTTGTTTGGAAAAAAACACAACATCTGTCAATTTATATGACAGGCTACTCAGGAACATGTTTAAGATGATGAGAAGAGATTATTTTGGTGACACATTTTTATGTAGAACGCAGACCTGAACAAGTGAATAGATATCGCCGATGTATGACCATCAGCTGTTCTGAATCCAATGCTAAACCAAGATCTTTTACAATTCATTCCATAACGATATTGATCGTGCTATTTTCTATCATGTTTTACTAGCAAACTCACTATCTCATCTTTGCCCAGTCGGCTGGGGCTGTAGAATACACCGACTGCTTCACTGCAGAGGGGTAAGACCCCCCCCAAAGAGTGTCCTGGATATGACACTAAACAATCTGATGGTGAGGTTCCAGCAGTGCTGGAGCTTTGGGGAATGCGGAGTACCCCTTCATTGCCATCGCTCCCAGGTCCACTCTGGCCCCAGAGTGGTAGCACCTGATAGGGCCCTATCTATGGGTTCAATAGAACTAACAGTATACTTATGCAAAAATGAACTGAGTAAACTGAATAGTTTGAAATAGAAATGACTTTTACAATTAAACTGTACTTACATTTAAACTGTGTGCTTATGCTTAACTGAATTATTTCAAATTGAACCGTTTTTCGACATTATAACTGTATTTACACTTAACTGAATTATTACATATAACTGCTTAAATACTTTGAAATGGAAATGTTTTTGACAATTAAACTGTGTACTTATGCTAAACTGAACTGTTTTCAATAGAACTGATTATTTACATAAAAATGGATTTGGCGTTAAATAACCAACAAAGGTTGATATGCCATAAAACCCAACAAACTATAACTATCTTATCTCATATTCTATCTGAATATGACACTAAACTGCATCTGATGGTAAGGCTCCCGTCCTAGAGCTCTGGGGAATGTGTAGTACCCTTTAATTGCCACTCTGACTCGGAGTGGTGGTACCTGTTAGGGTCCCATTTATGGGTTAGATAGAAATATTTAATAATTTACTATACTTGAAATCATTTAGCCTTGTAGAAACAAATGATTGGTGTTTAATTGAACTATTAGTATTGCATAGCAAGTGATGAAACCATTTAACTGTGTGCGAACAAATTATTAATGTTGAAGGAAATTACAAGTGTTCACTAGAAATACTTGAAACCATTTGTGTGCAAACAAATGTTTAGTATTAAATTAGATAAGAATACTTGATAGGTAGAATTACATATGTTAAAGAAATACTTGAAATCATTTAACTGTGTGCAAATAGAACTATTAGTGTAAGATAAAATTACTTGAAACAGCTCTAGCTTATAAAAATGTTACCTACAAACGTTTGTGAATGATATAGTCGATGCAGAACACACACACACACACACACACACACACACACACACATATATATATATATATATATATATATATATATATATATATATATATATATATATGCGTGTATGTGTGTGTGTGTGTTCCTGTTTCGCAAACGTGCCTGCAGTCACCCTGGACCGGCCCCTATTTGATCTTCATTTCACGAAACCGAAGCATAAATGAATAAACAGGATTTAACATTAAATAACTTACAAGGGTTGATATATCATAAAACACATCAACCAACCAACCAACTAACCAATTTCCTCCTAATCTTTTCTCACTTCGCTTGTTATATCTTTCGCACCATTCCATAATCCTTTTGCATCATCTGTCATCCTCCATTCTTGTCATGTGTTCTGCCAATTTCCATTTTCATCGTTTAACGATTTCTATAATACGTTTCATCTTGGTTTTCTCACTGATCCATGTTGAGCTCAGCAAATTCATCTTCTATCTATCTTTTTTCTTTCTTACTACGTGTGCATAACTTCATCTTCTATCTATCTTTTTTCTTTCTTACTACGTGTGCATAACTTACACATTTCACAAAACACACCCTAAATAAACGTGAATACTAACAACTGTAATTGCTCACCGCACTTGACCGACGATAATTTCGTCGACCTCTAGCTCACCCCTAGCAAAGTGTTTCAGTGCAACATGGCCCGACAGTGAACCCCACTTGCTTTGTCGTACCAAACATATCAACATCAGAAATAGTTTACATAGAAAAGTGTCGTGGGAATATGTACTTTCTGCGAGAATCTAGAAAGAGCCGACAGCACGTCGTAGTGTAAGGGTCTAAAAGTGAGTCTCATGACAGTATCGTGAGTTCGTTCTTCACCGTGTGCCCTATATCTGTGGCCTTCGCTTAGTTTTGAATGAAGGCGTCTTGAGTTGTGTAAGATAGAGCAAGGCTGGGTGACCAATGTTAGAGCTTTCAATTCTCAGTGGTTGCTCGATACTTCTGGTCTTGGGTCAAGTTAAGCTAAGCTAAGGAAATGACCACTAAAATATGGAAGCAAGTATATATATATATATATACACACACACACACACACACACACATACGGAGACCCATGCCCATAGACACACCTACACACCGATGTGCACCCATTTAAACATACACAGATTCATTCACATACACATCCATCTACGTATACCAAAAATGCATTTGTACATATCCTGAATTAATTGTAACTTCTCAATAGCAGTCATTTACTAAGCCTGGCTTAGTTTGGCACAAAGCCAAAAATATGAAGTGCCCGGTGAGAATCGAACTCACTCGCAATATTATGCTAATCTAACTCATTAAAAATTAAACAACTTGAGTTGCCCTTAGAAAAATCCAAAGAATAGCTTCAATTTGACGTAAGGCTACAGATATAGGACACCTAGTGAAGATCGAACTCTCAACTCAGTAGTAATTGGACAACGAGAATACCTTGCTAACTGTAACATCACGACGATGTAATGGCATATCAACCTTCTTGGGTTATTTAATGACAAAGCAATTTTTGTGTCAGAATAGTAGTGGTATTATTTAACTCACAGCTGGAGAGATAAGAGTGTTTATACCTTTCACAAAGGTATTAGTCTGAAAGAGAACGTAATAACGCGACTGGAGTTCGAACTCGCTTACTTCAATGTCACAGTCCAGCAAGGTAGCCATTATGCCACGGAGACTCCCTCTTGTTCAGGAGAAAGTTGACCTTTTATTGATAGAAAGTCCAATCCTGTCACGTGCTTGTCGAAGATGCTTTCAGCTATAGACATTTGTTTTCTTGGATAATTTACTCTCTTTCAGTTACACGACTCAATACTTAAGAAAAAAATTGACATACTGTGTGTTGTGACGCACTCCTTCTTTTTTTTTTCGTTTTGATTTAAGTCATCTGTATTTTGTACTATGATTGCTTTTCTGTTGATTTATGCCAGATGTTGGTGATTTTTTTTCTACCTGATTGGTACTCACCCCAAGTTAACGTACATACCCTAAAAGCTGTTATATTTCCTAGATATTTGGGCCTTGTTTTTGGATTTAAAAAATTGGCTTGTATCATCATAATTCTTGGGCTTAGCTTTATGAGGTGGTCTTATCCTTAGGCCTTTCCCAAACAATGCATTAATTCCAGACGTTTGAATTACAGCTATTTTTTGAGCCACTTATCTATATGCAGATGGATATCAGGGTTTAAATTGCCCTTGTGTTATTTTCTGGCTTTACATATATATATATATATATATATGTATATATATATATATATATATATATATATATATATATATATATATATATAAGTGGCTTTTTAAAGTAGGGTTCAATATGTTATTCATGTAGATTATTACTAGTGTACTGAATATTTAGTTTGAACTTCTCTGGTTGTCTTAAATTGCTTAGTAATACGTGCATACACATATACATCGTTATGTAAACGTATGTCTGTGTGCACGCATGCACTAGGAGTTCCGAAAGTAATGCCTCCAATTTATATCCGTGCAAACGACCCCAGACACAAGTAATAAAAGAACGCTATTAGATAGAATAGGTTTTCAGCAACAAAATACTATTTTCCCCGTAGTTACCACCATTGGCTATGCATTTCGTTAGTAATGAACAGGAGAGTGCACACACACACACACACACACACACACACACACACACACACACACACACATATATATATATATATTAGAATTTAATGAAAAAAATTCAATTTAGTAGTTCTATTATAAATTTCTTTCAGGTCTGCAAAAATGACCTTCATCAGATGGAATTCATGCTTTTAATGCGAGAAGAAAAAAAAATTTCATTCGTTGGAAATATCATTATATGTAATTGAATATAATGTTTATGCTTTCCTCTTTTTTATATATAAATATATAAATTCTATGAAAAAAGAGAATATAGATATACGTCCTTTTTTTTAATATAATACATATTTGAAAAAAGATTCAAACTTTAGATTATAGTCATAAATGTTAGGAGGAATTATCTTATGTACTACACTGTCTTAATATAGATAAATAAACTTTCAGCAACTCGATTAAATAAATTTATATTTGAAGTTGCTCTTTGATTTAGTATATATATTATAAAAGATTTAGTTTCTTAGATACTTAAATCCAATATCTGTTACAAAATTAATCCATTATTTATCACGGTTAACTTAAAAACGAAAACAATAACTCTTTCCAATATAAATAACAAGGAGTTAGTTACAATATGTTTCCTAAATAGACATTTAGTTAAATTTATATTAATATCAATTATCTAGATTACATAGACTATATTATTGAATATCTAAAACAAACATTGATTTCATAGAAAATTAGGAATAAAATGTTATCTTTTTTTTAATTATATTCTATTTAATTAAGTCTCAAATCACTGGTCATACCTTTCGATATTCACCGGTTTTCAAAAAATCAATAGTAAATTAAATTATAAGTAACGGTTTTTTTAAAATAGAAAAGAGGAAACTTTATATTCATTAACATATAATGATATTTTCAACAAATAAAATTACATGTATATATTTTTATTCTTCTCGCTGGAAAGAGATCGGGGTGTCTTTTTAGTATTCAAAGCATAAATGTATTAAATTCCATCTGATGAAGGTTATTTTTATAGAGCTGAAATAAATTTATAATGGAACTGCTGAACAGAATTTTTTTCGTTAAATCTATGAAAAATTATTTCGCTCTGCTCGTGAGTTTCAATATATTTTGGTCTGAAATTTAGTATATATTCGATAGCCGTTGACACTGAGCACTCAACTGAAAATTCCTATTCACCTTAACTGTCTATTGGAGGTGCCCGTGGTGTAGTCGTTATCGCCGTAGGAAATGAACACGGCGATACGAGTTCAAATCCTGGACGAGACTGATTGCATTTTCACATTGCACTGATACCCTTGGGAAAGGTATGAATCCAATTATGCTCCCTCCAGCTATGGGTAAATAGTAGGACAGACTAGGTTCTTCAGCCTTGGTTAGGCAACTAGTCTAGGAGAAGGAAAACTCTGAATTCAAACCTGTTAAACTCCGCTTAAAAATTGACCTTGTGTCATATCCTGCCCGAGCGGAGGGGTTGGGTAAATAGTACCTTAACTGTCTAATCCTTAGACTATTTTCCCCATATTATACACACACACACACACATATATATATATATATATATATATATATATATATATATATATATATATATATATATATATATATATATATATATATCAGACGGTCGAAGAGGTAGTACTGTGACCTATTCAAATGGAAAGAAACAGTTATATATTTAAATATAATCCAGAAACGTTATATTGCTTCCGACTAAAAGAGAATTTAAAATTTTATTTTGAAAAAAGGAAAAATAAAAAATAAAATAATATGTATATATATATATATATAAAGAGATAGATAGATAGATAGATAGAGAGAGAGAGAGAGAGAGAGAAGGGGGTTCCTGTTGCGCAGTGGCTAACGTGCTGAACGGTGACTTTGAAGTAAGTGTTCGAACACCAGTCACGCTGTACGTTCATTTAAGACGAATAACATTAAGAAAGGTATGAACACCCATACACTCCAGCTATGGGTCAAATAGTATCACTATTGTTCTTCCATAAAGATGGCTTTCCCATTAAATAATCCGCGAAGGTTGATATGCCATTAAATAAAAAAAAATAAAATAAAATAAAAAAACAAAAGCTAAATCAAATAGAAAGAGAAAGGTTACAAATGTAAGTGTGTATTTATGCATATGCAAGTGCTAATGATACGTAAAAGATTATGCCAAAAAGTAATAATGTAAAAATCACGGCAGAACTTATTCTAAAGTCACCAAAATCTTAAGTCAATGTGACATGATGAATAAGTGGGGAGTGGGTCATAATATCTGTACATTCTTTCTCTCTCTCTCTCTCTCTCTATATATATATATATATATATATATATAGGAGTGGCATTAGATAACCAAACGACAGAAATAACATTATGTGTCCACAGTTTTTGTTTTCGCCTAACGTAAATCAAAAAGATCTATTTTTCTTTTCAAACTTTGCTTTTATGATCTGAGTAATGACATTTTCAGATTTGGCCATTTTTCTGAGCTTTCCATATAATTTCAGTCGCAAATCTCGGAAAACTACTGGATTCTAATAATTTTTGTTCTCTTTATAAGTTTACTACTATAAGATACATGTAAATTTTGTTTCTTGTCTTATTTCATTCGAACCCTATTAAATGAAAATATGCAAATTTGTCCTTTACATAGAAAAATTGGCTAATTTCTAAATTCTATTATCAAATGCACAAAAGCCAAGTTTAAAGGGAATAATAACTATATGATAGGTTTTTATAACAGAAACAATTAAGAAAAAACACATACAATACTGGAACAGAAATTGTCTTACATTTATTCACGGTACAAAAGCAAAGTTGAAGGGAATAAAATCTATTTAATATAATTTTACAATATAAACAATTAAAAAATAGTACAAAGTGTTATCCTCATCATCACGTCGCGCTGCTAGTACGGATTCCCTTGACTCTCTCTGTCTGTCTCTCTCTCTCTCTCTACATTTAATCCTATCATCCATCGCTCCCGGCAGGTTTTTCAGACAACATCGTGTTTCCGCATAGGGTTATAGTAGGTAAGTTCTTGTTGGTCAGCCAACACTGGTACATCCATGTGAAGGGAGAATGTCACTTATGTGTTCGTCCTTGCTTCTCCAGCAATGTCCTGCATCAAAATTTGTGTTACATATTGTAATTGAACGAATTTAAACAATAAATAACTTTTTGAGAAATCGTTGTTGATTTCTATTTTTAAATTTGTTGAATCAAAAACATATATACGTAATAAGAATGATATATATATATATATATATATATGTATATATATATATATATATATATATATATAATTACAAAAAAGAATACCCTGGGAAAAAGTATGAACTCCCTTATCCTCCCAACTATAGGTTAAATAGTACCACTACTGGACGGCTTTATAATTAACCTACAAAGGTTGATATGCCATTAAACAAAGAAACCAAACCCAACCCACAAAAAAAAATTTTTTTAAATTCGAGTTAAAATTGTATGATTTATTTTTCGATGTAAGTAGCTCATTGTTTTAAGGCAAATATATCTATCTTATTTTCGGGGAAAAGTTCGAAAACATTTTAGGCGGGCGGTTTGATTTTCAATAAGGCTGACGTTGCCGGTTTGAAAGATGTTCGTGGTTGATAGAAACACAGTCATAGCTAAGAATTATAATAAAAGTAACTGACACAACAATCTCTAATTTAAAGAAAGAGAAGAAAACATTTAAAAATTGAAATTCAATAATAAAACATAGGCATTCATTTTTAAACTTATTTTATGATAACCTATTCTCATTCATTGATTTATTTATTTTTGTAATAAATTTTTTTTAAAGCAAAGTATGCAAATTAGATAACCATATTTGGACAGAGTTGCTATGTTTGTCAAATTATTTTCCAAGTTATCCAAAATCTTGTTTTAGCCAGGAAAAATCAGTTGTTCTAGTGACACAATTTTACATAAAAATCAAATTCTGACAAAAAACAAGACGGACACAGGTGTGTGTGTGTGTGTGTGCTATGATTGTACTCGAGAGAGAGAGAGTATCAGTTATTATTGTGGGTGTAAGTATTAGTCGAGTTGTAGACATCGAGACGCAGATTAAAAAGAAGTCTTTATTTATTCCTCACCCCGACAGGAATACATGGGTGTAAACAGCATGGGAATGTGGAATTAAGTTATCGCCTGTGTGCGAAGGCATATATATATATATATACATATATATATATATATATATATATATATATATATATATATATATATATATATATATAATTGTATGCATGTATGTATGTATCTATAATAATATAACTACATAACTTAATCATATATCTACGTACAAATCTACATGTAATCGTTTTCAAGTTATCGCTTATATATGAAATTATATATATATATATATATATATATATATATATATGAGAGTGTTGGTCGTCAGTAAATCACCATGTGGTTATGTGTTGAACCAAGTGCAATATAATATGGAGAGTGCTCAATATCTATGATAGAGCTATTATAATAATAATGATAATAAATAAATATATATTATATATACATTTAATCCATGGAAAATATTGTTCTGCAACCTAAGGTTTCTTGAAGTTTATAACAACATTCATCCGGTAGTTAAGAAGATGGAATGAAATTGAAAATTGAAAATGCGACAAAATGCAGACGAAAAGCCGTTGTCGCATTTTCGATTTTCAATTTCATTCCATCTTCTTAACTGCCTGATGAATGTTGTTATAAACTTCAAGAAACCTTAGGTTGCACAACAATATTTTCCATGGATTAAATGTATATATAATATATATTTATTTATTATCATTATATATATATATATATATATATATATATATATATATATTGTTTTTGTTTTGTCATCAGCAAAAGCATCGTTGTAGAAGAACAGTAGTGGTGTTATTTAACTCATAGCTGGGTGTAAGGGGGTTCATAGTTTTCCCAAGAGTATTATATCGAAAGTGAACGTAATAGGGCAACAATAGTTCTAACTCACTTGCTACAATGTCACGGTCCAGCACGTTTGGCCACGAGGACTCTGTGTGTGTGTGTATTGGATTATATATATGAAAATTGTTTATTCACATATATATATATATATATATATATATATATATATATATATATATATATATATATATATATATATATATCCAGTCGGCGTCCTAAGACAATGGGTGTGGATTATTCGTGTATAGAATATATTAGAGATTTTCTTCGTCATCTGCAGAGACAAAGATTATATTCTTCGCCGAAATAAATTTATAATGACAATTTAACCATGGTTGAGATTTCTTCCAGTTACATAATATATGTTGATATATATGTATATATATGTATATATATATATATATAGAGAGAGAGAGAGAGAGAGAGAAATACTCACACATCTATCCATATATATATATATATAAAATTGTATATATATATATATATATGGAAAAGTGGATAAACCGAAACACAGAAAACGGATTCGATATATATATACATATATCATCGTATATATATATATATATATATATATATATATATATATATAAATATATATATAATTGTATATGTATATATATATGCATAAAATTATATATGCATATACGTATCGAATTCTATATGAATATGTGTATATATATATATAAAATTATATTTGTGCATCTATATGTATGTATAATTGTATATATACATATATATATATAATTGTATATGCACATACATATAATTCTATTCGCATATATATATATATATATATGTAATTGTATAACTTTATATTATCTATTATAAAATTAGATACCCCCCTACATGCAATCGTATATCCGATTAGTGGGTAGTTTAAGAACATAACCATTTTTTTCATACATTTA
The DNA here is from genome assembly GCA_963585895.1 of Sepioteuthis lessoniana. Taxonomy (NCBI): domain Eukaryota; kingdom Metazoa; phylum Mollusca; class Cephalopoda; order Myopsida; family Loliginidae; genus Sepioteuthis; species Sepioteuthis lessoniana. The sequence continues at coordinate 92,230,702 of OY757907.1, forward strand.
TGTAATCCTATATATTAATTTTATATCCATGAACGCATACACAAACACACATTCACATATATATACACGATAATACAGTGTGCTTGTGCGTTTATGCGTATATATATATATATATATATATATATATATATATATATATATATATATACGCAAATGTTTACTTGGGCGTTCGTGCGTGGATATTAAATGACCATTAATTTTGTTTTATTCAGCAAATGCTTTCTTGCTATTATGCAACAAGCTGAGATGCATGGAGGTATGTAGGCGTCTCTTTAATGATCGTGAAATCTGCAATTTTCTTCCTACGTCGCATTTTATCGAGTGATTTTTTGACCGGATATGTTTTCTTTTCTGTTTTACAAACATTACATTTTTTTTTATCTTTTGAACATTTTGAACGAATGGTCGTTTACTCTATTATCAATGATATTTTAAAGATGGGAGAATACATCACCAACGGAAGTGTATGCGAGTGTATGTGTGTGTATGAGTGTGTGTGTGTGTGTGTGTGTGTGTGTGTTGAGTGACTATAAAACTGTATATAAGCATCTACAAATTATTATTATATTATTTTTACTCCTTTGAGAGTTTTTCACATCAGCGTTAACATATGGTTTTTTATTGGAGTTTGAGTGAATGCAAGTTTCCTCATGTCTCCAGGACTCTTCTCAGTATTCTGGCCGATCTCAATAATGCTGTAGTCTGGATGGTCTCCACTTATCCTTTACTTTCCAAGTCTTCCAGTCCTTTTAGCAATCCTTTGGGGATCGTTCGAAGTAAACCAATTACCATTGGTATCACCCTCACCTTCATGTTCCATAGTTTTTTTTTTTTTTGTTTTGTTTTTGTTTTTTAGTTATTTAGCAAGGTCTAGCTACTAATCTCTTCTTTCGCTTTCTTTTAGTTTTACTCTGTGGTCTGCCGGAACCGCAAACCCACAATTCGGCAAGTTCTCTTTTTTTTATAAACAATCGTTAGATTATAATTATTATTATTATTTATAGATTCGACGTCATGTCAGCCATTGTTAGGTTATTTTCTGCCGATGTTGGTTTAACAATTATTACGAACAATTCTGCTTCTTACTTCTTTATTTCTATTGTCTAGTCTGTGAGCGCCCATCTTCTCACCAAGCTCTTTCGTTGTTTTACTGGCTGTATCTTCTTGTCGTATCCATATTTTTCTGTTTGTTTGTCCAACTGTTTTTAGTTCTTCGGTGCTAAAATGACAAACTTAGACACGATTTCCATTTGCCCATTTTACTTTATTTTATCGACGACACTTTTCCTCATCTGTTGCGGTCTACGGAGAATTAGCGAGCAGAGATAAAACACTCAACGGCTCCAGTGTAGCGTTTCTCACGAACTAAAGTTGTAATCTAACATCTAAATTTTTCAGGATCATGTGATTACTTGCATCCAATGAGAGCGAAGCTTTTATTTGATTTCGGGGTGGCAACACATAACTATCTTTTTCCATTATCGTTATAAACCATATTACACTTTATGCAAAACAATGAATTACGGCTCTCTATTCACACAATGATAAACAAATATATATATCTTCGCAATTATTTTAAACATGTAAACACTTCATCATCATTTTAAAGATTATAATCATTCTCATCACTTCGGAGTTCCCTAACTCCATCCGACACTATCGTCTATCACTCCTGGCAGGTCCTCTAGACTGTATCCAGTGTTCATAAAAAGCTGATGTATGTAAGCATTTACTGGTCAGCCAACACTGGCGTGATCATATGCAAGAGTCTATTGTAGAACGTTGCTCATGAGTTCGTCCTTACTTCTCTGGCAATGTCCAACATGTCTTGTTTGTCTTACTTGGATAATTTAAGGGAGGTAAGCTACTCTTTTGTGGAGTGTTCCCTCCAGGATTTGTTCTAAACAGCACGTAGCATTCTTTTGTAGTTCCCATCTAATTTTTTCTCAGGTGGTGCATCCATATAGTAGTAGTACTGCCACAGCTTGGAAGAAATTGCGTTTTATTTTATCTAAGAGATTAGATTTCCACATGATCGATAACCTATCAATAGCTATCCATGTCTTCCCTATGCATATGTTGACATCACTTTCAGTATGAGATATTATTGCCGAGGTATGTGAACTGGTCAACTTATTTCAGAAGCTTGGCACTTAAAGGAACGATGGTTGCTTATTGTTTAAACGCATAAATTATTTTATGTTGGTTCGCATTGAAGCTAATGTCTCCCGCAGTTTGCTCCAGGTAATGAATTCGGCTTGGGCAGGTGTATTTTCGAAAAGCGTTTGATCATTTGTGTAATCTGCATTTGTTATTATTTTTACGGAATATCGTCTATTTCTTGTTTTTTTTTTTTGTGTGTGTAAAGCCATTTTCTTTTATTAGATCTATTGACGTTCATAGTACATTATCTAAGTAAATTATAAACATATATGGCATTAATGTATTTTCTTGTTAAAGTTCAGCAACGTTGTCGAAGATGGTGTCACCATCGGTTGAGTGAATCATTTCTTTCGTGTTTTAATAAAGCATCATAGTTGTAATAGTTTCTATGGAGAGACCATATGTTAGTTGTAATTAGTCCATTTTCCCTCTGTGTATGGAATCAAATGCTTTGGAGAAATCTACGAACAATGGTGTTGCCTTGAAATTCTTTGCACGAACTCCTTCGAAGGAACATCAGAATCTGTGACGTGGATTTTTCATAAGAACGTTTTTGATTTGAGGTTGGATACGATTGAGAAGCAGGGCGTTATAAATCATAGTTATAGCAATAAGAGTTATACCTCTGTATTTCGTAGTAATTCTGAGGTCGCTTTTCTTAGAGAAGGGGAAGATGCAGTTTTTCGTCCATTCCTCGATTGTGTTTTGTTTATATATAATCGAAGAAGTATGTCATATAATCGAAGAAGTATGTCGTCAAATTTTCTTTTCTTGCATATTTCAGGAGGTATTTCATCGAGGCCTATAATTTTTCTGCTTTTATTTTTTTCAGGGCTACGTCAAGATCTTCCCACCTAAACTGTCCCAGTTTGATGTCTAGTTGGCTATTAATAATTCTTTGGTAGGTTTATTGGTGATTTTAGGAGGGTCTCAAAACAGATTCTTGAAATGTTCTTTCCACTTCTAAAATCTTTCTTTTTAGCTGGCAGCCTTATTTTTGCTTTCGAGGGGCTTTTCCTTTCCCTTGCTTCATTTACTGTCTGCCATGCTATTTGTGGTTGCCTATTTTCTACCGATTTTCTTATTTCATTGATTTGGTTAGTTTGGATTGTTAGTTTCTTTGTTTAATGGTATATCAACTCTTTTTAGGTTATTTAATGCCAAAACCACTCTGCTAGAAGAACAGTAGTGGTACTATTTAACCCATAGCTGGGAGGATAAGGGGGTTCATACCTTTCCCAAGGGTATTTGGGCGAAAGTGAACGTAATAGCGCGACTGGTGTACGAACTCGCGTACTACGATTCCGCAGTCCATCGCTTTAACCATTACACCACGAGGACACCCCCTTATTGAGTTGGCCTTAAATGTATTATAATTGTTCTTTTTTTTGTAAGTTTTAATTCTCTCTGGACTTTATTAAACTTCCGCAGATTGGTATTTGTTGGGTTTCTTTCATTAAGAAATATGCTTTTTATGCTATCGCGTTTTTCTCTGATTGCTATTGACTCAGAAATAAGAAACAAACAGATAAAGCTTCATGATATTACTGGTCTTCACTTACCAATAGTGATATAAGCATTTATTATATAATAACTGTAAGAAACAAGTTTGATACTCTTCCGTAAATACCTGAAACTCTTCATAATTAGTTAAAATATCAATGTTTTAAGAGCCAATGATTTAATTAAGTTCAAAATCATTTTAAATCAGTGATCACTTCATAAATGAATAGAATGAATGATAAAAAATGAAACTATTGAAAATGATACTTTATTCATTGATAACTTCATGATAAACAATATTTTTAGCAAGAGTTATTTCTCTTTTTTTGTGCCTTATATTTCTTTATTGTTGGATTGTACAACCTTCACTTTAACATTATGGTATGCTCCAGCTTTTAATCTATGGGAACAACACGAAAATGCAACAAGCTATTTTGACCAAATCCTGGAAGCAGCACCCCACGAAGCAACAGCTGTACGTCTGCTTACCTTCCATCTTACAAGCCATCCAAATCAGACGAACAAGACATGTGGGACATTGCAGGAGAAGCAAGTGTGACGCGAAATTGACTAAAATCCCAAAACAGGACTTTATTTTCGCACGTGTGAAGACGGGGCAGGTTGGCACTTGATCCCCTACAGAATAAGTCCTGTTCAGAGTTCTTCTCTCAGGCATATAAGAACTGGCATATTACGTGAGGGAATAATTTAGGACCAGACTGACCGCCGCTGGCAAGGGGTTCCAAATTTCACACTATCACACACCCACCAGGCCGCTTTCTTCCTTCCCCGAGACAATGGAAGATAATGAGCCTATAGGTTTTTGTGATAATATTAATATTGCAGTAGTCGGCAACTCCGGTTTCCCGTGTGATACTTTAGGAATTAATAGGACAATTCTAAGCAAGATAACATAAGGCGAATAGAAGCTGAAAAGAAAGCATGAAGTAACAACCTAGACCACATGGTAAAATGAAAATACATAAATTCCTTTACTACTTATATATACACGTTCAGAGTGTCAAAAACATATAATTGGACAGTCCACGAATATAAACGTCTTTTCTGACTTTTGTCCTTCTTCAAATTGAGAGAAAGAGAGTGGTAAACGAAATTTGGGTGTAAAGGAAAAATGTCCCCAAAGTTACTTATCTTATTTTCGACGGGGTTCCACTGGAGAATTTTCTTCTTTCACGGGCTACTAGACTTTGTTCTGTTTTTAGTACTGGCTTGAGGGACTCGGGTCTCTCATGTCTCAGTTAATCTTTTTGTCTTCAGCCCGGAGTAAAATGGCTATGGTTCGTCTGCCCGCTATGAACCCTGCTCAAAAACTAAATTTCTTCCTATTTACTTCCGCTGAGGGGAAGGGAGCCCCACTTCCGTTTTGGGGTCCCAGCCAATCATTTGGCTTCTCTCTCTTTCCCCTTCCGATGTCCGGCGACCTGAGGTCACTAAGTACCAACATCTGTTTATCCCCTCTGTGACCTACATTCTTCCTTAACGGTCACTTTTTTGACGGCTTGATACTGTCAATTCAACGGGAGGATAGTATTAGTCTTACCTCTTCGTCTCCGTGAGCTATCACGTGACACAAGGAAGAACTTATGTCTCAGTCTTTCTCTCTCTCTATATATATATCTATATATATATATATATATATATGTGTGTGTGTGTGTGTGTTCTTTTATGGATATCCATTAAGCATTTCACTTGCTGAACCGCGTGGTAAAAGCATACGGGTATGGGTATGGACGTGGACTGAATTTCATTTAGTTCATCAATGCCTCAGAACGATACAAATCAAATACCATAGGCAGAAATAGGTTGGTGGTTTGAATAGTATTGATATACAGATAATTCAAAGTGTAACATACACAAACGATCGATACATGGGTTGTTAAGTAGTTGCAATCAAGCGTATTAATATTATGAATTACTTGGCGCACTTTGATAGAAAAATCTATAGAAATGTATTGCAATTTTTTTCAAAGCCATCAGCGTTCCCATCAAATTTCAGGCTAGTTTTTGTGTCGAATCGCATATGATAAATTATCCAGTGGGAATTTAGCACTTCACCGATATAACTATACTTTCCTATAGTTTTCTGTCAGATTTGTAAATGTAAATGTACAGTGAATGCGATTCCCTAACCTCTTAGTATAAAACAAACCTAAACGGTCTGACATGCCGTTAAAATCAAGCAATCAATCCAAATCATGAGCCTTTCTCTAGCACAATTTGAAACAGGTTATTTTTGGTAACTATATATCATGCCAATAATAGTATATATTTTATGAACCTCCTTATCTCCCATTACCCCACTGCTGTAAATTAAATATAACTCCACTGTTCTTTGGGTATTTCGTAGGCATTAAATAATCCACGAAGTTTTACATGCCATTAAACAAAGAAACCAAATCAAACCAATAATAATTGGTCATCTGGATCATCCAAGCTGAATTTCTTTTCGTTTGTGAAGAGTTCCTTTCGCCCGGACTCTGTGCTGCTTGTGGATTTTTTTTAAATAAGTGGTTACTGACATCATCTTCTGATTGGGTGCTTTGTCACATTGCTCTGATAACTGCTTTTTTTTTTCTTTTTTAAATAACGATCGGACATTTCAGATCTACTACCTTTATTTTTTACTTCATAAGTTTTTGGACTTCGCTAAACTTTTTCATGACTGTCTAATTTGATTAGTTTAGACGCTTACGAAGCGGCTGGAAAGGAGGCTGGACGGAAATTATACAAGAATGTTGAGAGCAGTATTAAACAAGTCCTGGCGACAACACCCCACGAGACTCCAACTATACGGACACTTGCTCCCCATCACAAAAACTATACAAGTTCGACGAACCAGACACGCGGGACACTGCTGGAGAAGCAAGGACGAGCTCATAAGCGATGTACTCCTGTGGACCCCCACTCATGGATGTGCAAGTGTGGGACGACCAGCACGAACTTACATACAGCAGCTATGTGAGGACACGGGTTGTAATCCTGAAGACCTGCCGGAGGCGATGAGTGATAGGGAGAAATGGCGAGAGACGGTCAGGGATATCCGCGCAGACGGCGCGACATGATGATGATGATGATTCAGTTATTGCGTATTGTGATGGTCTCTGATGCCGAAGTTCAACGATCCTACTATGTTCGAAATCAAAAAGCTGTTGTCACTTTCCTATACTTTGTATACTTGGCGCCATATTCAACAACTGTAAAACTGGATAATTTTAATTTTGAGCTTTATACTATCCTTGTTAACAATCATGGAATAAGCACGCTCAGAGGATGTTTACCTTGATTTTTTTATTTAGCAGTAAATAAACTAATAACAGATAAGACACAAAACATTTTTTCTTTAATAGCCGGACACTCTGGTTTAAAAAAAATGTTCCTTAAACAAACTTAATTAGATTATTTAAATTAATGATATAATCTTTTCCATGGCATGCAAAGGAAAATATTACGGGATAATCCACTATTGAATTAAAAAAAAATTAAAAGCCAGAATTTTCAGCAATTAAAGAAAAATGTTTTACATCTTATCTTTTATTAGCTTATTTACAGCTAAATACCTACGTGAATATCCTCTAACTGTATTTATTCTATACTTTTTGTAAGTGATAGTATATTATGTCAACTGTTGACGAGTTTAAGATTTAATAGCAATAAAAATGTTCAATGATTAAAATCCCATTACTACATTCGCAATGATTACTATATAAGTCATTGGATTGTGTTTATAAAATGAATAACCTAAAAAATCACGAACGATAAAGAAAACTTCCTTTTCCTATAATACTATCACTTGTGGTTAATAATAATGACAAGGCCTATTATATTACGACCACATCTGTAGTAATTCCTTCAGCAAAAAGTGAGTCGAAATGGATTTAAACTCGTTACACTCAGCAGTGTACTCGGTCTATATAAACATTGTTATTAACTGTTTAATTACAAACAAACACCGCCTCTTTCAAAAGAGCTCCTTTAGTAACTTATCGGCGAAGACGCTGTTCCTACATCGGCGAAGACGCTGTTTCTACTTCGAGAGTGTTCGAGGTTTCAACTGGTTTCCTATATCGGCGAGGTTTCAACTGGTTTCCCACATTGGCGAAGACACTGTTCCAACTTTTAGAAAGAGTGTTCGAGGTTTCAACTGGTTTGTCTTGCTGCATATTCTTGTCGTCTTGCTGAGTTTGACAATGAGTTCACAGAAAAGGAAAAAGTCAGGTTGGTTGGTTCGTTGGTTGGGTTTTATGGCATATCAACTCTTGTAGGTTATTCCATGCCAAATCCTATTTATACATGTATATATTGAATATATGATTTGTTGTTTTGTTGGGTTTTATGGCATGTCAACTCTTGTATGTTATTTAATGTCAAATCCTATTCATACATGTATATAATATATACATGATTTGTTGGTTGGTTGGGTTTTATGGCATATCAACTCTTGTCGGTTATTTAATGTCAAATCCCGGTTATTCCCCCCCTCTCTCTCTCTCTCACACACACACACACATATATATATATAACTATAGGATTTGTAAATAGTTTGTTGGTAACATTTTTAAACGAGCCAGACCTTTTTTTCACACAGGTAAATGTTTTGCTATGTAACCCTAATAACTTAACATCAGTCATTTGTTTGCCTACAGCTACATGGATATACATATATGATTTGTTAGTGAATATTTTGTTGGTAATTTTATTTTTAAATCAGAGCTACTTCATTTGCATGCCAGTATTGTCATTGTTTTCAAGCATTTAAATTGTTCCGCGTATTGCTATAAAACAATAATGATTCTATTTAAAACTAATCATTTGTTTGCACTCAGTGAAGTGGTTTCAAGTATAGTTTTATTTGCACATAGTTAAGTGATTCCAAGTATTGCTATGTAATAATAATAATTCAACTTTTTCTACAAAGTTAAAGGATTTCGAGTATTGCTATTAAACAACCATAATTATTCAACGTTACTCATTTATTTGTACACAGTTAAATGGTTTCACGTATCCCTATGTAACACTAACAGTCCAATTTAACTGTCATTTATTTGCACACAGTGAAATGGTTAAACATTCCTATTTGATCCATAGATGGGACCCTTACAGGTATGACCACTCCGGGTTCGAGTGAACCTGGGAGTAATGGCACTAAAAGGGGTACTCCATATTCTCTAGAGCTTCAGAACAGGAGACTTACCATTAGATCGTTTAGTGTTATATCTAGGACATTCGTTGAGGGTAGGGGTTTTACCTCTCGGCAGAGATGCAGTTGGCCTATTCTACAGTCACAGCCGATTGCGTCAGGTCAAAAAAAAAAAAAAAAACACCACTCACTTTTTTTATTGTTTCAGTCATCCTTCGAGCGGTTGAAAAAAACAACAAACAAGCAAGGAAACGTCAAGTATTATTTTTGACTCGATGAAGGAAAAATCCTATTGTTCCATAAACCATAACCTATCCCTTAAGTAAGGTGGGATTTCGCTAGCTCTGAAATTTAAGCTTCTTACTTTTCCTCTGCCTACCACTAACTGACTGACCCTTTAAAAAAATTCCATCCCTCGTGTGATCGTTTCTCGAAAGTTCTCGCGATTGACTCTTTATTGTTGGGTCACACCGATAATCAGGAGATTCAGTAGCGGTGATAGCGGTGATAAGAAGGCGTCTATTTCATTACATTCTCAACAGTTCCAAAATAAAAACAACATAGCAGGATTTAGAATTTTAGGAGTAGGAAAGTCACGAGGGCTCGAATTAAAGGAGTCTGTAGTTCTACGGGAACATTGTTTTCAATCAAAATGTTGTTCGCAGCATAACACTGATCGCTATTCCTGTATTCCCTTTTCGTGATGCATTTAACCAAATATATTTGTATTAAGCTGCTAAACGGGAATTGAGTCAAAAATGGCCCTGAATGTTTTCCCAAGCGTCCAAGATTGATCAGCTAATTTTCAACCAGGGTAGCCAACCTGAAAATTAAACAAAAACATTCTTATTTTCTAGATAGACATCATATCAATAATTAGCCACATCTCAAAACATTCACAGACAATGTGGTATTCATGATGTGACATACTAACACACGAGAACAATCAATCTCTTGCCACAGCTGATGGTAAAGTGAGGGGGGTTAATGCCCCCAAACTAACGCCACATAGTTCGAAGGAAAAATGCCCCATAAATAGTGTCATCACATTCCAAGCGACCAAGTAATAAATATGGTTCTACCTAACGCGACTGTAGGGTATGGGGATGCTTTCCATTGAAAGAAAACCTCTCCCGCATTCATCTTGTGACGTAATGAAAAAATATGACGTTATGAAAATCTTATCAAAAGTAAATTCATCTCACACCTTGTTTTCATCTAAGGACAGCGTCATCCAGGAATACTTGTTTAACAATGGGGCGAGTCCCTGTGGCGCAATGGCTAAAGTGCTGAACTGTGACCTCGAAGTAAACGAGTTCGAGCTCCAGTCGACACTATTACATTCATTTTCGGATTAATACCCTTGAGAAAAGTATCCCCACAATAGTATCTTCGACAAGGATGGCTGTGGCAGTAAATAACCCACGAAGCTTGATATGTCATTAAACAAAAAACCGAACCTTGTTTAACAATATAATACATATGAAGTGTGTTCAAAATGTATCGAGACGAAATCTGTCGTAACCAAAACAGTGATTAACGTTGAATGAATCGTTAATTTTCTTCACAATAGTCCTCTAGAAATTCGACACATTTATTCCAGCAAGTTTTCCATTGGTCGAAGCACCTCAGAAACGTTTCTTTTGATTGTTTACTTTAGTTGTTACATAATGGCATATTAACATTCTCGGGTTATTAATGCCAAAGCCATCCTTTTAGATGGATATTAATGGTACTATTTAACCCATAGATGATAGGATAAGGGGGTTCATACCTTTCCAAAGGGTATTTGTCCAAAAGTGAATGTAATAGCGCAATCGGAGTTCGAACTCGCGTACTACGATTCCGCAGTCCAACGCGATAACCATTACACTCCCGTTTCTTTCAATACAGTATTTCTTTTAATGTTTTCCACTTCCTTAAATCTTACACTTGAGTTATATTTCTAGTTTATGGGAAAATGAAGTCGCACAGAGTTGGGGGGGGGGTTCAAATGGAAAGTGTTACACTTTCACAATCCAGGGGCACCTCAGGTGGTGCAATGGTTAGCAAGCTTGATTAGCAAATCTTCATGAGTGAGTTCAATTCTCATTTAATGCCTCATTCATGTGGCATCGTGCCGCAAAACGCTTAGTAAATTACTACACTTTCACAATCTTGTGTTTCACAAAATACCGCTGATAAAAAATAATAATTCTATTTAGTATTAATCATTTGTATGCACATAGTTAAATAGTTTCAAGTATTGCTACCTAACACTAATAGTTCTATTAGCACACAGTTACATGGTTTCAAGTTTTGCTATTAATTGTTTGCACTTAGTTTCACGTATTGCTATCCAACATCAACAATTCTATTTTATATTAATCATTTGTTTGCACTTAGTTGAATCGTTTCAAGTATTGCTATTAATTGTTTGCGCATACTTAAATGGTTTTGACTATTGCTATTTGACTATATAATATTTCTATTTAATAATAATAATCCCTTGTAAAATATTGAATAATTCTATTTGACCCATAGATGAGACGCTAACAGGTACAACCACTCAAGGTCAAAGTGGACCTGGGAATAATGGTAATGAAGGGGTACTCCATATTCTCCAAAACTACAGAACTGGAGCCTCACTATCAGATGCAGTTTAGTGTCAGATGCAGGACACTCGTTCGGTTGGATGGGGGGGTCTTATCTTACTTCAGATGTGCAATCAGTGTATTCTACAGCCCCCCACCAGCTGACAGGGCGAAAACTGAAAATCATTCTTATTATACCACGGTAGAATGGAAATTCTTTTCATTCCCGTGTATTACGAGATTTACATAAGATTTTTCGCCCGTTCTTTTTCTTTTAAATCCCAAGTTTCACTAGAATAAATCAAATTATTATTTTACTAAGAAAAGTTTCCCCACTACCACTGGGAGTCCTGGAGTTTTGTGCTACTCATCGACTACACCCTACTTTCATAGGCCCAGCATTTAACACATTGATAATGATTTGAGACTATATAATTATTTGTATTAGATAGGAATACTTGAAACCATACGCCTGTGTACAAATTATTTGTATTAGATAAGAATACTTGATACCATGTAACTGTAAATTCTTTGTATTAAGAATAGTTAATTGAAGATACAACTATTTACTAAATATTATTGTTAGTTATTTGAAACCATACAAATGTATGCAAACACGTGGCTATTAAAAAATAGAAATAATTGCTGGAACCCATATAATTATACTACGCTACTTCCTAGGTAGGTGAATTTATCTATAGCGTCTCATCAACCGAAAAAGACATCGACACACGACTGACGAAGGCATGGACAGCTATCGATAGGCTCTCGATCATATGGAAGTCGGACCTAACTGATAAAATGAAACGCAGTTTCTTCCAGGCAGCGGTTGTGTCGATACTGCTATATGGATGCACCACATGGGCGCTAACGAAGCGGCTGGAGAGGAAACTAGACGGAAATTACACAAGAATGTTGAGAGCAGTATTGAACAAGTCCTGGCGACAACACCCCACGAGACTCCAACTATACGGACACTTGCCCTCCATCACGAAAACTATACAAGTCAGACGAACCAGACACGCGGGACACTGCTGGAGAAGCAAGGACAAGCTCATAAGCGATGTACTCCTGTGGACCCCCACATATGGACGTGCAAAAGTAGGACGACCAGCACGAACTTACATACAGCAACTATGTGAGGACACAGGATGTAATCCTGAAGACCTGCCGGAGGCGATGAATGATAGGGAGAAATGGCGAGAGAGGGTCAGGGATATCCGCGCTGGCGGCGCGACATGATGATGATGATGATATAATTATAAGTATTATCTAGGAATACTGGAAACCGTACAACTGTGTGCAAATTTTTTGTATTTGACAAAGATATTTTATATCATATAACTTTGTGCAACTGTTCTACCCCACAAAAAAACAAACTCTAAAGCAACTGTGCAAAAAAATATATATTTATATATAAATGTACAATGAACGCAATTCTCTAATTCTAGACATTAAATAAGCCTAGACAGGTTAACATGACTTTAAAATCAATCAATCAATCAATCAATCAGGAAAAGTCCCGCTACGACCCAAGGTACTTCTGAGCTTCGGTGGTACTCACCGTCTATTCTCTACACTCACAGACCTTCTATTTTATACAATAAAATCACCGTAATCAAGATTTTTGTTTCCAATATTGACTTCTGAACCAAAATAAACCTGTGTTTATATTTAAAACTACCACTGATGTTTCGTTTCTTTTTAAAAGTTATTGTTATCATTTTCAAAAACTTTTGCACAAGGCCATATATATGGGTCACTCTGTGAGAGTCAAACACTTTAATAATGGTCGGCTGCCCTACCTCGCTAACCATTATACCTCGAGAAGTGCCCTTAGAAGTTATTGTAAGTGTCAAGTACAAGAGAAATAAACTGAAGCCTTCGCATAACTGACCCTCGCCCACCTACACACAGAGATATACACACGCACACACACACCAGTGAAAAGTGTTCCCGCGGAGTCCACGACGTTTTAAGTGCCTTCTTGTAATTTTATCCAGATTAAAGTGATGCTGAACTCATTTACGTGGATAATGATCTAGTCCTTTTAATTAAATGCGTGAATTTATAAGCAGCTGTGAAGAAAGGCGATAAAGAGGTGGCAAGAACTGAAGACATCGTCAATAACCATATTCCATAATGCCCTCTTTGAAAAAAAAAAAAAGAGAAGTAGATGAAAAAGAAGAAAAAAGAAGAAACTGAAGACCTGCCCTCATTCTTTAAGGGGTCGGGTTATTGTAGAAAGCATGCTATTTTGCCGGCAACTTTTTTCTTTATCAAAGTATGACTCTCCCATCTTTTTCTCCAGATTAGATTAAGAAAAAAAAGTAAAGCAATACCGATGAAGAAAAATATGTATCCTATATATGCAGCCTTGCGTAGAAGACGGAAAAGTCAGTCAGCAAGGATGCGCTAATCTTTCGATTTCAATTTCTTCGACACAATTTGGAGGAGTCTCCGTGGCGTAGTGGCTGATGTGCTGGACTGAAATCTGGAAGTAGGCGAGTTCGAACTCCAATCGTGCTATTACGTTCACTTTCGGACTAATACCTTTTGCAATGGTATGAACCCTCTAATCCCCTCATCAATGGGTTGAATAGAATCATTACTGCTCTTTTACTAGGAAGGTTTTGGTAGTAAATAACACATAAAATTGATATGCCATTAAACAAAGAAACCAAACCAAGCCATATATATATATATATATATATATGGAGGAAAATTGAAAAACAAAATGATCCAAAATTGATGAATTTATCAGAAGGAAAGTCGACGTTAAAACGTTTCGGTTTTAATCAACACTCGTTTCACTATTTTAAAGTCCTGACGAAGGTTCAGTAAAACCGAAACGATTTAACGTTGACTTTCCCTCGTAATAAATTCATCAATTTTGGATTACATAATTT
>OY757907.1:92247507-92330007 GCA_963585895.1 Sepioteuthis lessoniana
TGGATGGGACCCTAACAGGCACTAAGACTCCGGGTCAGAGTAATGGCAATAATGAAAAATGGACAATTTTCTAACAGATCAATTCGACTCATGGATGGGACCCTAACAGGCACTAAGACTCCGGGTCAGAGTAATGGCAATAATCCTTATGGCATAGTAGTTAACGCGCAGAACTGCGACGTCGTAGTAAGAGAGTTCGAACTCCAGTCGTCCTATTACGCTCACTTTTGGACTAATGCGCTTTGGGAAGATATGAATCCTTTTATCCTACTCCAACAATGGGTTAAATAGTAGCACAACTGTTCTTCTACAAGGATGACTTTAGCGTTAAATAACCCAGGAAAGTTGATATGCCATTGAAAACAAAGAAACCAACCCAACCCTCACTTCCCAGTGTACAAGAACTAGATCCTCATCATCAGATTCAGTTTAATCTCATTTGCAAGACACCCCCGTTTTTTTTGGGGGGGTACCCCTTGGCAGGGTATCCTAAGCCTTGCTGATAAGCCTAGAAACTATTTTATCGGAATCACAACTAATAGGAATTGATAGAAGTTTTCTTTTTTACAATAAAAATTCTACTGAGAGTTAGCCCATTCGGCTGAGGCTGTAGAATACGCCAACTGCATCTCAGCAAAGGGGTACCCTAGATATGTCATTAGACTATCTAAAAGTGAGGCTCCAATCCTGGAGTCTTTGGAGAATGTGGAGTACCACTTCATTGCTATTACTCCCCGGTCCACTCAGACCCAGAATAGTAGAAACTGTTAGTCAATGGGTCAAATAAAATTGTTTGATCATTTACTAGACTTGAAATCATCTATGTTGAACTGAAGTACGAGTGTTAAATATTGATACTGAAACCATTTAACTGTGTGCAAATAAAACTAATAGTGTTAGACAGACATACTTGAAACAATTTCAGCCCACTCGGCCATGACTGTAGAATACACGGACTGCATTTCTGCAGAGGGGTAAAAAAAAACCCTCCCCAACCAACAAATGTTCTGGATATGATACGAAACACTCTGACGTTGAGGCTTCAGTCCTGGAAGTTTGGGGATTATGGAGTACCACGTCCATTCTGACTTGGAGCGAAAGCACCTGATACTGTCCTATAGAATTGTTTGACATTTAAACTGTGTGCAAGCAAATGACTGATGTTTAATTAATTTGTTAGTGATACATAGCAACTAATGGGTAATATTCAATATATCAGTGTTGATTAACAATACTTAAAGCTCTTTTATTGTGTGATAAATTTGAATTGTTAGTGTTACATAGCGATGCTTGAAACTATTTGTGTGATAACAAATGATTAATTATATATAGAACTATTTGAGTTAGGATACTTGGAACTATTTAACTGCATGCAAACAATAGTAATACTTGTGTGCCAACAAAATAGCTCTGATTCATTTAAGAATAAGATTATTAACAAACTATTGACTCAAAATTATGTGTATGATCATTTAATTGTGTGCAAACAAATGAGCTCTGGCTTGCGTAAAAATGCTCTCTACAAACTATGCGTTTACAAATCAAATATAATATGTATAGAGAGGATTTGGCATACATAACCTACAAGGGTTGATATGCAATAAAACCTAACCCAAGCCAACCTAACTCTTCTGAGAGTTGAAGCAACCTCCAAAGATTTCAGTACATGTATCACATATACCTTTTTTTCTTTTTCAATTTTATATATAAACGAATAAAATCTAAATGAAGGAATATTGAATAACCAACCAATTGCTTTTGAAAACCGTCTGCGTGCACACATGGAAGCCATGCATCCTGCTGTGCCGAACGCAACAGAGAATTCACTGCAATATTCAAGTCACATTTAGATAGTAGCAACATTTAAAAAAAAAAACCTAATGCTTACTGAAATAGTACCTAATTGTTTGTGTGAACTTTTACACAATTCTTTTTATCTTGGTAAAATTGCATACCAACTTCTGCATAATTCCCTCAACTGAATTCTACAGAGTCGAGAGTCTGAGCAGCGATCTCTAAAGTTTCCAGTCACATCGTATTTTTATTTTTATTTACACATTTTTGCTGACAAAAGAAAAGAGTTCAGTTTTGGCAGTTACAAGAAACCAATGCTGAGCCGACGCTGAGAAAAATGTACAAAAAGAGTAAAAAGTATAAAACTTTATTAAGATAAATGTTTATTAATTAATTATAAAATCATCTTCCCCGCTTGTTTTTCCCCCGCTTTATTAAAAAGGAAGGTAGCCCTGTCGACGGGATTTAGAATGTGCTGACCCCTCTCCAAATAAAGGGGGTGTCCCAGATATGATACTAAGTTGCATCTGACTGAGAGATTCCAGTTCTGGAGTTTTGCCATTATTTCCAGCCCTACTCTCATCTTGGTAGGGTCCGATCTAAATGTCAAATAGATCAAATTGCAAGTTACTTGCTCTATACAGGAATATTTGATATAAAACTGACTTAAAAACCTTTAGAAAACATTAAAAAAATGTAAATATAAAGGTACAATGTACGCAATTTCCCAACCTCTTGCCATAGAATAATCCTAGACGGGTTGACATGTCGTTAAAATCAATCAATCGACCGATTTCGATATAGATTTTACTAAAAGACAACTTCTAAGTAAAAAATACTGAAAGCATAAGTAAATAAATTAGTTGGCTTAGAAGAATTATCTCACACTTTCCTTTTACAAAATTGTCTTGTGATGTAATTCTCTCAAGCTGAACAAAGCCATATACCCCTTACAACTATATGTAAGAGGAAAGAGAGACTGGGTACAAATAAAAGAAAAGCATATTGATTTGGCTTCTTTTTTTTAAAAGGATATCAAACATTTTGGATCATCCTTGTAGAAGAACAGCAGTGGTACTATTTACACCAGTAAGTGGGGTGGTGGTTAAAGGGTTTCATATCTTTTTCAAGGGCATTAGTCCGAAAGTGAACGTAAAAGCGTGACTAGAGTTCGAACTCACTAAGATGTTTCAGTCTAGCACATTAGCCACTACGCCAAGGGGACTCCTCCGTAAGCATATTGAAAGAAATGTTGTCAGTATTTGGCCGGGTAATTAAATAAATGATAACTGTTTCGACAACACGTGGTAATGATGAAATTCTAGAAAACTAATTAAATTTTTGGGAATAAAAGTTAATGATATATTCGTTTTTCTTCTGGGTAGTAGAAATGTTACACTTCCTTAATACAGGTGAGTCGGGTTAGTGGATCATCATCAGTGAGTTCGATTCTCACTGAGTGCCTTATAATTCTGGCTTTGTGCTAAATTAAGCCAAGCTTAGTAAATGACAACTTCCAATTTCAGTTGATTGCATGATTCTCAAATTAAAACGTGAATGTATTTTAAGTTTACATACGGAACTTAACGGGAAAAATGGCTGCTAAAAAGATGTGCTCTTCATTTGGTTTTTCGTTTTAATGGGGCAAAAAGTGCATCCTGATATTTTGACTGGAATTGATTTCGTAGAAATATTTTTCTAAGGAAGATATGCTTTACATTTCATTCCTAGTAATGCATCTCATGAGGGATGGTTCGCCTTGAAAGTACTTAGAAAAACTCTTTCTTCAAATATGTTAAAACACTTTTTTCCTAAGTTAATCTCTCGGCTTCTCTGCATTATTGAATTATAGAAATTAATACTTTTTTCTTTCTTTGCCAAAAACACTCACCTACACACACGCAAAACTAATTCATAAATGGAGAATCTAGGGAATATACAATCATTTTCTATTTATGATTAGTTTTTTTTTTTATGATTAGGTTTGTGTCAATTTTGGCACATTGTTTTGAACAGTAAATATATTGTTTACCTAAAGTGCCTTCCAGATTGAAAGTGCGGTAAAGAAAACCAAAAGCCGAACTTTTTTTAAACCTTATTTTTCTGATGCAAGTTTCAGGTTGTCCTTACTGCAGGTCTACTATCACCTGTAAAAAGTAGATCAGTAGATTTCGTTGAGGTGCAAAGTTTAGAAAGCTTATCTTGCAGTTCTCTCGCAACTAAATTTGGAGTTTGATCCTTGCTAGATGCACCATAATTGAAGTCTTGAGTAAAATGTAAGCTAAACTTTATAAATGAAGATTTACAGTCAAGTTCTGCTTAAAGCCCCGGTTCTCGCTAGATCACCGAAGTTGAGCAATAATCCTTAGATGACCATTTAGGAGCCTAGCTTTCATTCACAGAGATAGAGTGGGGAGCAAAAAATAAGCTTTCGAGCACGCGTCGGACTGACCTTGGTTTTTTGATCTTTCAGTTTTGCCAGTTGCGATTTTGGAGAGATCAGACAGTGTCATTTACCTAAGTCTATGGTTAGCACCTGGAACCTTTTGACAGCATCGATAAACTTATTTACTTAGAAGCTCCAGTAACCTTTGCATAAATTTGTTAGCCCATTCTGAAGAATTAACCTTTATCCAACATTTTTATTTTAACATTTTTCATTTTAACGAAATTACTTCTGACTTAAAAAACATAAGCAACAAAAAAATTACTTTTCTTGTTAACGAGTTTAAGACGCCTGTGAAAATCCTCGTTGTGTCATATTTCACGTACATATCTAAAGGCTATCTATTATTCCAAGATATACTATTGATACATATTTCATATCATTATTAATACAATTCAGCTGTACTTTTTGTTTTAGATGATATAATGGTAGACACTAAAATGGTCATTCAATCAATTTTAAGGATTTAATTTAAACTAAACCTGAGAGCTGGTGAAGTTGCTCATAGAATTCAGACAATGGAAGGAAATGAAACTATATCTATTTCCTTTTCTTAAGCTGAATGCGCTTGTGGCATAATGGTTACGAGGCTGTTTGTATTTCATATAACGCTAATCCCCTTGGGAAAGGTATGCAGCCAACTATTCTCCCTCAAGATATGGGTAAATAGTATGGCAGACTGACCTCTTTAACCTTAGTATGACAATCAGTCTAGAAGAAGGAAAATTCTAAGCTCAAACATATTAAACCCTGCTTAAAAATTGACCTTGTGTCGCATTCTGCTCGTGTGGAGAGTAAGATAAATACATATTTCCTAAAACTGGTTTAAGCGTTTTGCGAATGCTAGTTTGTCCGTTAAAATAAAGCCCAGAAGCAAACGACAATCAGTTGTCGATAATGATGATTTGCTTCACAAAATAATGGAGAACCCAAGCAACAGCACTCAAAAAACTTTCAGAATAGCTAAAATACAACTTGTAGAACATTGCATTAGTTTATAAACACACATTTTGTTAAAAACATATTTTTGATACACTCTGATATCAACCAATAAAAAGATTTACGCATAATATTATATTGCATTCTTATCTTATATTTAGATAATGTATTCAATTTTTATGGGCCTTCTTGAGAGCTGAGATATTTGCGCCAGTCAAATTTTAGTAGATATTTATATTCAATTTGCATCAGAGTAATATAATATATTGCAATTGAATAATAATAATAATAATATATATATATATACATATATATATATATATATATATATATATATATATATATATATATATATATATATATATATATATATATATATATATATATATATATATATATATATATATAGTCAGAGAGAATGATCTCTAGGACTTGGAACATAAATAAAAAAGGCAACATGGATCCCATTCAAAATTCAATTTTACTGTAATAAAGAAAAATATTTGCCAATTTATTTTGTTATTAGCATCACTTTGTTTTCAATATTACATCGTCCATATGCTTGCTCTGGCTTCCGAAGCCTAACGCTGAAGTTCTGCAAAGTTCACCAAGTCATTACCTTTGGTATTGCTGCGACTTGATGATCAATGAAATCTTTCTGTGAGTCAGTTGTCTGCGGCCTACTTTTTATATTTATCAAATCCCCTATGAGGTTGGATTTGACACAAGATCATTTTATTATGGGGACAGGGCATGTACAAATCAAGACTCATACACAGCCGTCGCAAAAAAAGAATATTTTATCTCTTCGGCATTCCCTATACTGCAGCCTACGTCTAAAGATTTAAGCTTTCAGGTATTTCCTGAAGAAGTAATCACAAGGGAACGAACCGGTCACAAGATGGCATTAAGTTATGAGATACGAGGCACCCTGAAAAAATATCTCATAACTTCAGGATTTTCACTATTTCACACTACGATGTCACCAGAAATGGTATGTTTCCTGCTCCTGCTCAGACATACCTCTCACCCACTCACAACGATTGCACAGCGGCAGTTTTGAATTTGGGAGATCATTCAGCTGAGCCCACAAAATATACAAAATAGAAGAGTGTTGGTCATTACACTAAACTGTATCCAAGACATCACTTTTTTTGAGGGGAGGGAGTCTTACCCCTCTGCGGGGGATGCAATCAGCGTTTTCGAAGCCCCGATGTGAGGGCGCAAAAGGATTTGCATTAAGAATAGTTATTTGCTGCTATAATTGTTTGCAAGCTCTCCAGGTTTAAAGCGTGGTAATGTTAAACCCGAAGCCGAAATTTTTTTCTTTATTTTTCCGAAAAAAATCATTGGGGTCCATTTACCAAACCTTAATTCATTCTTCAATCATACCTGCATTAGAAAAGTAAGGTCTAAGAAAAGTTCGCCTTCAAGTTACCATTCCTGCGCAATCAACCTGCACTATTATTTCAGAAAATCTAAATTCGATCCAAATTATATCTTGATGAAAGAAATACTTTAAAAACATGTTCATAAATATATTATGTTTCTAGTTGTCAAAATTTCAGAGATGAAGCTTGATGATTTTTATCATTAAGGGTTTTCGGACTATTGTCTTCATCTTTATTGTTATTTCCAGAACGTTTCGGCCGATATGTCCTCCGGTCTTCTTCAGGTGCTTGTCAAACTCGGGAACCTACACGGAACTTCGAACTACGTCCTTTATTGAACCCACGGGGGTCGTCTGTTCTAATTCCGTTAGCCATAACCGGGTAAAGTGTTAAGTATTCCTGTATTGTTACTCGCAAGCAGTCAGGATTGAACCTGTAACCTCCAGATGATTGTCTCTTTTGAAGCAAATGTTTCTACTTTATGAATACTATAATTAGACTTGAATTAAAGTTTCGGTATTAAATAACCCATAAATTTTGGTTTGGTTGGGTTTTATAGCATATCGACCATTGTAGGTTATTTAATACCAAATCCTACATGTAAATACATTTTGTCGAAAAAAATTTTTGAAATAGTCTGAGCTCATTTTTTTACACACAGTAAAACGGTTTCAAGTATTGCGATGTAAAAGTAACAATTTAACATCATTCATTTATTTGCACATGTTTAAATGGATATATATGATTTGTAAGTGAACACTTGTTTGTACTCAAATGGTTTCAAATATTGCAAACGTAAATGATTTTTCTTGCACACAATTAAATGTTTCAAGCATCACAAGGAAACACAAACAAGAACAGTTGAAGAGTTTCAAGTAGTTCTATTGGATACAAATAATTCTATTTAACATTATGCATTCGTTAGCACACAGCTAAATTGTTCCAAACGTTGCTATGTATCACTAGCAATTCAATTCAACATCAGTCATTTGTTTACACACATGGTCAAACAGTCCTATTTCTAACAATATCGTAAGTCATTTGTTTGCACTCTGTTTAAATATGAAACAGTTCTAATTGACCCATAGACAGGACTCTATCAGGTGCTACCACTCCGGGTCAGAGTGAACCTGGGAGTTGTGGCAACGAAGGGGTACTCCATATTTCCCAAGGTTCCAATTCTGATGTCTTGCTATCGGATCGTTTAATGTCATATCCAGGACACTCGTTGCAAAGATGCAGTCGGTATATTCAACAGCCCCAGCCGCCTCAACTGTAACCCATTAGGGGTTGAAATGCTGTCAAGCAGATAAACCAAGCCAAACCTATTCTTGTTGATTATTAAATGATATAGTCATTTCTCTACTCTTTAGTGTATATTTCTTAAAAGAAAAGATGATAACGGCGCAGGTGGGGTAAGCAACAGCTGGAAAATGAAGAACTTCCTTCCTCCCTCTTAAAAATGTAGATCTTAGCTTTAGTGCTAAGAGTGGTATGGAAGAATGTGATCAAAAGGAACGTAAATAATAGATAAAACGTTCGTTTTTCTTCGCCTGCCTGTAATAACTCTAACTAGGCCTTCTTCCTGTGTACCTTTGTGGTATCCAAAGAACGTGAGAAATATCATCTTGTCACGGGGACTTAAAAGAGTTATGATATCTCAGCTGCTGCCAGAAAGTTGGTCATTGTTCTTGGAATCTAATGAGAGTATTTTAAATTCTTTTAAAGCATTTAATAAAGACTGTAAGGATAATAGGATAAAACATTTGGATAGGATTTTCTTGAGAACCAATTCTGCATTTGCTTAACAATAGGAAACTGTGTGTGTAATGATTTCACTGAAATAAATGTAGAGGAGACGGGAATAAATGACAAAACCGCGATAAAATACCTATAGTAAAAACAATTAATAAACAAAACACTCTCATAGACAAAACGATCCAAGGAAAGATAATATACGGAAATTAAAATTACTATTTTTATTATTAGAATAGTACCCATAAAAAATGACAGGATTATTTATGTATGTATCAGTTAAGTGTGTATTTACCCAACCCTTTCGTCGCGTACGGAATGTGACACAAAGTCAATTTATAAGCAGAGTAAAGCTGGTTTGAAATCAGTGTTTCCTTTCTCTTATACTGGTTGCCTCACCAAAGCTGAAGAAAGCACTCTGTTGTACTATTTACTTATAGCTGAGAGAAGAATAGATGGATTCATGCCTTTCCCAAGAGTATTTGCTTAGTAACTCTAATTCCGAATTATGTGGCCGTTTGTTGTTATTTAAAATTTGTTTGATTCAGACAAAATCAGTCAATTTTGACATAAAATCCCGTATTACGTTAGAGTTAATTTAGCAAAATACATCAAATTAATTAGGTTTAGATAGGAATACTTGTTAGATAGAATTACTAATGTTAAATACCAATATCTGAAACGGTTTAACTCCGTGCAAACAAATGATTAATATTAACTAGAATTGTTTGTGTTGAAAAGCAATACTCGAAGGCATTTAACTGTGTGCAAACAAATGATTAATATTAAATAGAATCATTTGTGATGAATAGTAGTGTTCGAACCATTTCAACTCAGTCCGCTGCGGTCGTATAATGCGCCGACTGCATCTCTGCTGAGAGGTAAGACCGAACGAGTGTCCTAGATATGACACTAAACTGCATCCTGTGTTCAGGCTTCAGTTCTGGAGTTCTGGGGAGAGTATTGTTTCCCTTTATTGCCATTAATCCACTCTGTCCCGAAATGGTAGTACCAGTTAGGTTCCCATGTATGGGTCAAATAGAACTGCTTAACCATTTAATTGTGGGCAAACAAATGAGTTATGTTAAATTGAATTGTTAAGGAAGTGCCCGTGGTGTAATTGTTATCGTCGTAAGAAATGAACACGGCGACACGAGTTCAAATCCTGGACGAGACTGATTGCATTTGAGAAAGGTATGAATCCAATTATTCTCCCTCCAGCTATAGGTAAATAGTAGGACAGACTAGGTTCTTCAGCCTTGGTTAGGCAACTAGTCTAGAAGAATGAAAACTCTGAATTAAAAACCTGTTAAACTCCGCTTAAAAATTGACCATGTGCCATATCCTGCCCGAGCGGAGGGCTTGGTAAATAGGTAAATTGAATTGTTAATGTTACATAGCAATACTTGAAACCTTTCAACTGTGTCCAAATAAAACTATTAATGTTAACAGTAATATTTGAAGCCATTCAACTGTGTAAAAACAAATGAGCACTGGCTTGTTTAAAATGTTATCTACAAACTTATTTGCTTACAAATCATACATATATAATATACTTGTATAAACAAGTAATAGTCGTTGCATTGAAGAGCCAGTATTGGAAATTTATTGCTTTTTAGGATGGTATATTGCGTGTCCCTTTTACTATTACCTATAACTATTATTATTTTGTTCGTATCTTTTCTCTGGGTTAAATGCCTTTTAATCTCTGGCATAAAGCTCTTGCTTCGTACTTTGGTACGAAAATACGCGGAAGGAAAAGGTTCGCTGGCTGACTCCGTATGCAGGTTGATTACGTGGGGTAGAGACCTTCTGCTTCTTCTTTTGGTTTCTCGGTATGATAGAGAGCCTACTATGGTTCTGCCTGGACTTACAGACTTCAGGACTTTGAATTTCAAATTCCAAAAGTTGAATTCGTTTTTTCTATTTCTCAACAACCACTGAAAGTGACTGCCAACTATGAAAGCTCTCGCCTTAAAGTATATGCTTTGGACTTTATAATTCTACTTCAAAAAGTTGAATTCCCCCTTTTTTTTTTCTCAACAGCCACTGAGAATGGCTGCTTGTTATGAAGACTCTGACCCAAAAGTATATGCGTTGGACATTATTGTTCAACTTTGAAAAGTTGAATTCCCCTTTTTACTTCACGACAGGAGAGAGCGGATGTGCCTCATGTAGCTGAAACTGAAACTGACTGACTTTGGGAGTTAGTGGTTCAACATCGAAAAGTTGAATTCGCGTATTCACCTTAATCCTAGCATATGTAACTTATGCCTGGGAGAAACTATGTGCTCTAGCGGAGTCTTGAGGAAGGAGTATTCCAAACAAGCAGCTCTTTAAACTCGTTCTCCAACCTGGATTGTAATGGGAAGAAAGAATAGAAGACATTACCACCTGCATTGCAGACTACTGAAAAAATCAAAATTTCGGAGTGAAAAACCAGGGCAGGGCAAAGAACTACAGCAACTCTGCAAATGGA
Organism: Sepioteuthis lessoniana; assembly: GCA_963585895.1. Taxonomy (NCBI): domain Eukaryota; kingdom Metazoa; phylum Mollusca; class Cephalopoda; order Myopsida; family Loliginidae; genus Sepioteuthis; species Sepioteuthis lessoniana. Next base: position 92,258,312 of record OY757907.1, read on the forward strand.
CTACTTATTTTACTATGTACAAATTCCCGTGGGTAAATTTTGTTTGTAAAAACCCTGTTTGAGTAAACGTATTTCTTTCCTTCTTTTAACTGCTGTACTAGTATTTTCGTGGGTTAATTTTGCTTAAGGAAACCCATCCTGTAGCAACGGTTTTATATTGTTTTATTTTTTTAACTAGGCGCCTAGGTTTTTTTGAAAATATTATGACACCGGCATATGGAAAAATACATGTAACTTTGCTGTGAATAAACTCTTTCGTGTTGTAACCAAACAAGACCAATTGTGATTTCATCCTGTTTTTCCCCCCCGCATTTTGTTTCAGATGCGGGCTAAGGTCGAATTCATCTGCAGGAGGATAAATTTCCGACACCAGAAATGAATAACACTGAGATATAAGGTTTACAGCAGAATATATTTACGGAAATACAGACAGTAATTGACTAGATTCACTTGCCTTTTTTATCGAGCCAGTTACTATTTATAGTGTCGGACAGGATCCATGCCGTGACATCATGGGGTATATCATAACAATAATCTAACAGGATAGATATGCCATGAAACCCAACCAACCTTGAAACTTTTTAACCAGTGACGAACAAATGATTGTTATTTGATAGAATTGTCAGAGCGATATAACAATACTTAAACTGAGTGCAAACAAATAAACTCTGATTCGTTTAAAAATAGTTCCCTACTAATTATTCACTTATATATATATATATGTGTGTGTGTGTGTGTGTGTGTGTGTGTGTGTGTTTGTGTGTCTGTGTGTGTGTGTGTGTATAAATCGCATCTGCCATTAAATAACCCACAGAGGTTGAAATGCCATAAAATACCAACAAACTCTTTTAGTATAATATATTTCCGTTTTTCAGCTTTATCATTTTTTAAGTTCTTTATTCTTTCATCTTCATTCTTTATTTCATATTTATTCTTCATCTTCATCTATATTTATTCTTTCATCTTTATTCTTTTTCCTGTCTCAAACGTCATTGTCTCTATCTATTTGACTCTTCCAAATTTTCCCATTGTTGATAGTCTTACACGTGGTTGGAATTACCAGATCAGTGATTATAACACCCACAACATGTTATTAAACAAAACCTTTGATGTTTATTTTTCTTTCTTTTATAAATAGTTGGAAAAGGCTGAATGCAAAAGTTACTAGTCACTTGGGATGAATGATTGATTGGTTGATTTTGACGTCATGTCATCCAATCTAGAGTTATTTTACGTCCAGAGGTTAGGAAATCGCACTCATTGTACATGTATATTTATATATTTTGTGTAGTTGTTTCTTAAGAGCTTTTGCCCCACAGTTATATGATATCAAGTATTCCTATCAAATATAAATAATTAGTTGTATGGTTTCAAGTACAACTACAGGTTCGAGAAGATCAGTGTGGACCTAGGAGTAATGTCAATAAGGGTGTTCCTCTCACTCCCAAAGCTTCTGAGCAGGAGCCTCACCTCTAGACGCAGTTTAATGTTATACCCAGGATATCCTGACCGCAAAGGATGCAGTCAGCCTCACCGACAGCCCAGATTCTTCCTCCTGTCTCCCTCTCAATCAAAAAACTCAACACCTCTAAATTGTTTAACAGTTTTGAATTTGGAGTTTTTCTTCTTCTAGACCATTTGCCCTGCAAAAGTTGAAGAGTTCAATCTGCCTTACTATTTGCCCATAGCTGGAGGTAGAATAGTTGGATGCATACTATTCTTAAGAGTATTATCGCAATATAAAATGGAAATTATGTCGTCCGGGATTTGAACTCGGGTCGCTGTTTTCATTTCATACAGCGATAACTTTTACATACTTTTTGCATCACCAATTATCGTGTATAGGTCGACTCATTTCCTCTAAAATGCATCTAAGTTTCAAATTGAATTTAACGGATATATTTTTGCTACAAATTTCCATACTTTGTGGACTGGTGATTTTTTCCACTTCTAGATTTCGATGTCGTACTTATTTTTTAATTTGATTTTAGTTTCTTTTTAAATGTATCCACAAATTTTTCCACTTAAATATTTGTACGCTGGGTTTATGAGTTCTTTGATATCATAAATGTTGCAATATTCGATAAAACATGGTTGGTTTTCAACCATTAAAAATCACTGGCCATTTGTAATAGGAATCTATGACAACCATATAAGTTATCCTCAACAGATCCCGCATAAGAAATATGAAGCAGTTAACAGACGGAATTAATGAACCAGAAGCAAGTGCTATTCCTTTTCTTGAATTTATGTGATATTACAGCACCAATGCAATAATCTAAAACATCAGCTGTTGCAATTATTTCTTTGGCAGAAAGCGAATAAATTAGATGTTAGTAATTTTTTTAAAATATTCGCAAGTTTTTTGGCACTCAATAGACTGATGCCATTTTGTATTCATTAAAGAAACTCTTTCATTTTCGGCGTAAACTGATTTATAATAATTTTAAGCTCATGAAGACTTTTTTTCTATACGCATGACTGTTGCCGTGGTCTTATTGACATTAAGATATCATCCCTTTCTCGCGGTAATTGTTAAGTAATTTACAAAGTTTTTGCTTTGATGTAGCACAAGGCCTTATGAATGGGGCACCCAATGAGAATCAAACTTACTCGTGTAGGTTAACTTTTCTATCTTGCTAACCATTACACCAACCGAGGCGCCCTCTCACAGTAATCGTCAAGAGCAGCAGACCGCTATCTCCATCCCTATATCTACTTAGACTGTCACGGCCAGTTGTCAAGTCAATTAGAGAGATTTCATTTCAACTCTGGCCCGTCCTCAAAAGGGCTTAGAAACCCAATTTCATTTTTACTGTTGCCCGTCAAAAAAAAACCCCTTAGAAACCCAATTTCATTTTAACTGTCGTCCGTCCAAAAAAAAAAAGCTTAGATACCCAGTTTCATTTTAACCGTTGGCCATCCTAAAAAAAAGGCTTAGAAATCCAATTTCATTTTAACTGTTGCCCTTCCCAAAAAAGCACAATTTATTTTCACCTGTTGCCCGTCCTAAACAAACAAACTAACAAACAAAAAAGGCTAAGAAACCTAATTTGAAAAGAAAATTAGGTTATACTTAACTTCCAAGTTAAGAACGGTAAAAAGAAATATTCATTCTAAATGGTTTTTGATTTCTTATCAGTTTTTAAAGGTATCTTTGATCTATGAACAAAACCAAAGTCGTCTTCTGTACGCTATTTTCGGTGTAAACAAATTAGTAATACATATTAAATAAACGATATGAACAAATAAAAAGATTTAATTCAGAAAATCATTAGTTTTTTTTTTTCTTTTTGCGGGGAACAAAAATAATGGAAGTGAATGCATCTACTCTTATTTCTTAGGTATAATTATAAATTCATGAATTAGATAATCATTTTTGTTCTTTTATGTTCCTCTTTTTGCACTTCACTTTCCTTTGCGTCAGTTACTGCCTCGGGGTGGGGTGCGCGAACTTACTGTGCAAAGCCGAAATGTTTGGACATTTCTTAAAAGACTGAGTTTAATTTCCTGTCCAAAACAGGAAGCTGATATATTTCAGCCAGAAACCAATCTAATTGGCGGAGGAGAAATGGGAGATAAGAGAGAAAAAAGATGTTAGAGAATAACATAACGAACAGGAAGGAAATGGGGGAAGGTAAGAATTAACTAAGAATGTAAAAATCAGAGGGGTAAAAAGGGTGAAATAAAGGGAGACAACCATAAAAGGCTGCTACAATAGTCATCTTCGTTCATGTAAAATTTGAAGAATGCACAGTTAATTTGGTTCATAAAAGGAGTCGGATTCGTCAGCGACAAAACTTCACATTACTTACAAAAAAAAAAAAAAAAAAAAAGAAATAAAAGAAGAAAAAAGAAAAAGACCCAAATAATAAAAAAAACTTACACCACAAGACTTTCACCAGGAAAAATAATATGCAGAATTTTGAAGTCATAATTTTTCATCTTTCTTTTTCATACTTTTAATACATTCTCCAAGTAAAAGTATGACATTCATTACCGTAGATTACGTTGTACAAGTCGACTTTTCAAGTCTGAAAAAAATCCCTACGGCAGGGATAAAATTCATAACTTTACGACAGTTTTTAACCAATGGAACAGTATTCCTAACAATCAATATACACCACTTACCATAACACCAGCAGACTGCCACAAACATTTCCAACTTAAACTCGTGTATGCTAAACATATTTAACTACTTAACACAGAAATTAATACAGCTTAATAAAACTGTTAACTATCAACGATATATCACAACAACAGAGACACTGATTGTACACACCAACCGAAACGTCACAGCACCAAAGAGGCCCGTCAGACAACTACAGTATATTGTTTATCTGAGGAATTTTATGATAACGCAATAGACCGTGAATTTAGATTAATATAAGCTCTAATGTGTAAGATTTATATGTTTCATATATGATTGATGTAATTCTGATTTCAGAGAAAAATTACGTTCACCATATACTTCTAGAGTAATGATAGTTTAATGAGTCATAATGGTAGTTTATTGAAAATAAACGCATTGACATTATTAATATACTTATATGTCACAATATTATCAACAAAGGTTACTTGAAGGTTATTTTATGGACGCTTACAATCTTGATTCTAACATACCATCCAATAACCTTACTGTATATTTTAGAGTCAATCTAACCCAGAATTTTGAGCTAAAAATCTTGAGGTTGCCAGATCGACTTGTACGCCACAACTTATGGTATATGAGGGTGTTTAGAAACTAATTATATTTTACCGGAGAGGATATAAAAAAATATAAGTTGAATAAATGACTTAAATAAAAATTATCATCAAAAACATAATTACCTTCGTTTTTAACGACTGCAGCCTAACGGGAAAGAAAATGTTCAATTACACATTTAAAAAGATTAGGATTTCTCCCGAAAAAAGTTTGAAAGATCGTTTTTAGATTTTATGTTTTTGAATGTTCTTCCACATAATAGAGGAAATGAGGAGAAACCTGACAAGCTTGTTTGTCATCCAACTTTGCTTAACTGAGATACTCATCCAGCTTGTACTGGGCTCACTCTTCATGCCGTGTGGGTGATAAGTTGATCGACTAGTTCCACAGAGCCTTCTTTCCAGGCAATATCTGCAGGGCTAAGTTTTTCGCTTGGCGTCTGAGACGCCCCAAAAGCGAAATGCCGTGGGGATCAATTACGCATGAGTTTCGATTCGTGCGTGCCTTCCCTCCATACACACACACACACGCACACACACACATCAGACTGATTTTGTAACGAATCTAACGTAGTGGGAGGACGGATAAATCCATACTTAGCTGGATTTGGGAGTTTTCAATTTTAACCCGCTGCTGCAGGAGGTTTGTTTCATGCGTGGCATCCCCCATTAAAAAAGAAAAACGTTTTTTCAACTTTGCCTTGGTGGGGAAATGAGCTAAATAACTTGAGATCCTACTCTGTAAAATTTTATTGTCATAACCTATCACCTAGGGGCTATAGAATAAATCTCTGCAGAAGAAAAATGAGTGTTATGGATGTCACATTAAACCATCGGATATTGAGGCTCGAGTCCTGGAGCTCTGAGGAAATGTGGAGTACCTCTTATTTGCTATTACGGGTCCGGAGTGTTAGTACCTGTAATAATTGGGGCGGTGAGCTTTGGTACTCAAATAGGACAAGTATACGAAGACAAACCTTCACATCGTCGATGCCAAAGCCTACTCAATTCTATCTCCACACTACTAAATATTAAGTACAATCCTTATCAGATGCACCATACTTGAGACCTTGTGTCAAATCATTAGTTAAACATCGTCAATGAAGATTTACAGTCAAGTTACGATCAGAGTACCTATTCCCGCTTGATCATCGAAGCTATGCAGTGATGACTTTTCTTAATCTTTAGATGGGTGACCATATAGGAGTAGCAACAACCGTAAGCAACCTGAGACCCCTGTGCCTGACTAAGGAAAGCATAGTTAATTCAATAAGTAACTACGTCTTTTTCTCTCAACGAAAGGTACCAGGATTATATAATTTCTAGTAAGTTAGTAAAGTTGGCGACCTAAGTCGAGGGCGACCAGAAGGCTCCCTTTCCGATAGCTACAACACCGAGGTGTAGGGAAGGTTGCTACTCCTTTCCCTGAATTTCTCCACTTTACCCTTGATCCCTACCTTATATTGCTGAGTGTTAAGCAAGGTGGCATCACGTACCATTTTTTGAGTTTTTGGTATCACTCGACCTGGGATTGAACCCAGGTCTCCTGGGCCATTGGCGAACACTCTAACCATCATCACCAAAACGTACTGCATTGAAACTATCAAACCAAAAATAGGAAAATGTTGTAATCCAGAAATTACTTCATTCCTTATGTATTCACGCGAGTTTATTTTCGGTTACAGTTTTAGTTCTATACTGTTTGGCAATAAATAATACCTAATCATATCCGTTTTAGTAGTCTGATTTTCTGAGAAGAAGCTTAAGGATTTTTATCATAAAGGGTTTTCGAACTATTTTCTTCATCTTTATTGTTATTGTTATTTCCACAACTTTTCGGCCGATATGTCCTTCTTCAGGTTTTTGTCGAACTCGGGAACCTACACAGAACTTCGAACTATGTCCTTTATTGAATCCACGAGGGTCATCTGTTCTGATTCCGTTAACTATAACCGGGTACAAGTGTTAAGAATTCCTGTATTGTTACTCGCCAGCTGTCAGGAATGAACATGCAACCTCCAGATGATTGTCTCCTTAGAAGCTTATGGAACCAACGCCTATAACTGTTACGCTATGTATCCTGCCGTTTTAACTGTATAATTTTCTACTAGAAATAATAAACTCTTGATGTGTTTGATTTAGAAGAAAGTTATTTAAAATCAATATTTGGTAGAGCTGCATTTATTTATTTATTCATTTATCTATTTTTAGTACTGGTTATTACACAACCATACTTGGAACCATTTAACTTTGTTGATTAATGCTAAATTGAATTGTTAAGAATAGAACTGTTTGATCCTTTAATTGTGTGTATCTACAAAATGTGTTTATAAATCACATAATTACTATATATGTAAAAACAGGATTTGGCATTAAATAACCAAAAATAGTTGACATGCCATAAAACCAAATCAAATCAATTCCTATTTGTTTGTTTTTCTTTGTTTAATGGCATATCAACCTTTGTGAGTTATTTAATGCCAAAGCCACCCTTGTAGAAAAGAGAAGTCATCATCATTATGTCATGCCGCAAGCACGGATATCCCTGACCCTCTCTTGCCACTTCTCCCTATCGTTCATCGCCTCTGGTAGGTCTTCAGGACCACATCCCTTATCCTCACATAGCTGCTGAATGTATGTTCGAGCAGGTCGTCCTGCTTTTGCCCGGCCATATGTGGGGGTCCATAGGAGTACATCACTTATGAGCTCGTCCCTGTTTCTCCAGCAGTGTCCTGCATGTCTGGTTCGTCTAACAGAAGAGAAGTAGTGGTACTATTTAACCTCTAGCTGCATGGGGTGGGGAATAAGGGGAGTTAGTGTTAGGGTGTTTGTTCGAAATGAAACGTGTGACTGAAGTACGAACTTGCTTACTATGATGTCGCACTCCAGAACGTTAACCACTTCGCTACAGTGACTCTTCTATTATTATTTCATAATGATCATTTGTTTGTAAACAGTTCTGGGAATTATTTCTTGTACTGGTGTCCTTCGATTTTGACCATATTAACTGCTTAGAGCAGACCTAAGACTTTCATAATTGCAGGTCTTCCCAGTAATAGCTCTTAAAGATTCTCTACAACATTTAGTTTTCGTTATAAGCTGGCTTTTTCTGTTGCCAGCGTGACCACCACAATTACAGTGACCTTTTTTTTTCTGATGACCAAGTCCATACAGTCTTTTGTTTGATGGTTGGATGAGCGGGGAATCTTTTTTTCTGAAGTACTGGTTTGGGATTACAGTCACATTGGCATCTTTATGTAAACTAAAATTTTGGCGGCAAGCTTAGCGGTGACTTTACCTTTAGCCTTGCCAGTTGGTAGTATCGTTTTCTCTGACTGCATATACGTTTTCCAGAGATACTGAATGTAAATACTGTTCATGTTTTTCATCTTTTATTTCTCAGGTTCTTGACCTATTGTTTCTTCAAACGCTAAAATAAGGTCCTTTCTGTGAAAAAGTTCTGTTGTGTGCATCTTTTGCTCTGCGGTTATTTCTACTGTGGGCTAGAAATTGTCCTCAACGCATGAATTTCTTGGTTATCAGTTTCAATTTCGTTCGAAGTTTATTGAAATTATATCTATTATCTCTTTTCTTCATCACCCAGTTGATAAGAGAGTTGGCAGCATCAAAACCAGAAGAAATAGTTTGTGCCTGTTGTTTGGGCGTCTCGTGGACTCTTCTGATTTATAGGTATTTGTTTATCCGACAGCAACTTTTCCCTGAAAGTATCATCTTTAATGTCGACAATGACTTGCAACTGCCCTAAATTGCAATTTTTAGCAAGTTGTCCCTGAGCAGCTATTTTGGACTACCCTTTCTAATGCTTCTTGGTCCAGAGGTGGAATTTTTAGGCTTCAAGCGTTTCACCAACGAAAAATTCCACAATTTTTTATCACTGTCGAGTTTCATTTTACCTTCTTTACAGTCGAATTTTGACTCGTCATAAATGTCGTAGGCCTCTATAGTTGCTAAGAACACTGAAGTATGTGGCCCAGTCGGCTGTGGCGGTAGAATACACTGACGGCATCTCTGCAGAGGAGTAACCCCCTCCACAACGAGTCTCCTGGATTTGACACTAAACAATCTGATGGTTAGGCTCCAGTAATGCTGGAGCTTTAAGGAATGCAGAGTATTCTTTCATTACCATTATTCCCAGGTCCACACAAAGTATCCAGATGTGTTCTTATCAGCTCTTGTTAGTGATACGTTATCAGTTTAACCAGTTGGAGTATAACCAGAAAATAGTATAATTTTTGTATTGACACTGATTACGGAAATCATACTATATTACGGTAGTTTAGTTTCATTTCTTCTTCTTTTTATTTATTTATTTATTTACAAATTCAGTTCTCCGATAACAAAAAAAAAAAAAAAATACAAAATGCGTCCACTCAGATTGGCAAATGAATCAGAAAACCTGTTGGATTACCATCCTTGTTTACCAAATAATTTCTATTAATGACTGCAAACTGGCGATACCATAGCAACAAAGCCTAACATCAGAAAAAAATTCTCTTCGTAGAATGAACCTGTCTTGCCGCTCCGAGAGTACCGGTGACGCATTGAACAATACCAGATAGTAGTACACACAGTCTACAATATTATAAACTTACTTACATACTCGTCATAAAATGGTTATTGTCGTAGAAAATTGACTCGTTGACCCGAGTTTAAATCCTGGATGAGACTGTTTAAGTTTTCCACAGCGCTAATAACCTTCGGAAAGGTATGCATCCAACTATTCTCCCTCCAGCCATAAGTAAATTGTAGGGCAGTCTAAGCTCTTTAAACTTGATATGACAACAGGTCTAGGTGAAGAGAAACAGGAAATTCCGACCTATTAAATTTCACTTAAAAATTGGCTCTGTGTCAAATCCTATTCGTGCAGAGGTATTGGGTAAATATGTACTTTCATACGTGGAGGCTTGTCTATAATTTTACGCAACTAACAATTAAAAGACCTCTTCACAAATATCTAAGGCTCTCACAAACTTTCATACCTCTGAAAAAAACTTCACATATACGTGGGTTATTGTTGGGTATCACCTACCTTTTCAGCATAATGAGCTGTTCCATCTGCCATATATGGCAGTAGCGGAACTCAGTCTGGAAATAAGCCTACGAGTCAGACCAGAAGAGCCGTTCCTATTGTTGAAGTATATCATTACTCTATCACTAATCCTATGTTCTTATTACTAACAGTCTCTCTTTTGTAAATACTCTTTTCTGTAAATATAACTATTTTCCTCACATATCGTGGTTTGTCTTATTATTATTACTACTTGTGTTCACTAACCAGAACACAACAGTTATAAAGAATTTTTTTAGATACACAACTCGATTCACTCTTTTTGTATATCATTTCTTTATGAATTCTCTTTTCTATTTAGTTTTGTTCAAGCAATAATGTTAAATTTTTATATTTTATGTTTTTATATTTATTCTTAAGAAGAAAGTACATTTTTTCAACCATATTCCTTTACAAAATAGTATCCTCGATATCGAACTCTGACTCTACTTATATTAAAAACCGTCAAAAAATATATAACTATCAAATGGTGCCCGTGGTGTAGTCGTTATCGTCGTAGGAAATGGACACGGCGACACAAGTTCAAATCCTGGACGAGACTGATTGCATTTCACATAGCACTAATACCCTTGGGGAAGGTATGAATCCAATTATTCTCCCTCCAGCTATGGGTAAATAGTAGGACAGACTAGGTTCTTCAGCCTTGGTTAGGCAACTAGTCTAGGAGAAGGAAAACTCTGAATTCAAACCTGTTAAACTCCGCTTAAAAAATTGACCTTGTGTCATATCCTGCCCGAGCGGAGGGGTTGGGTAAATAGTATCAAATGGTCTACTGTAGGAGCTCCCAACCCTCGCCCTGCAAGTCTAATGCAGCCCTTCACCCAACTTACAAACAATTCTCCTCGCCTTTTGATGTTGACTCCGAAAAAGTGTCATTACAAATGCTGATGGAACTCACTGATCTTTAATATTCAGAAAATTTTGAGTCCTAGTTTCTTATTGGCCTAATATTCAATTTCTATAAGAACCACGTGTTTTCACCAGGACAATTTACCTACCTTACCACGCACGTCCATCAAATAGTGAGCATGTTTGGCATTTCATACCGCAATGAATAGTTGTTCTCTAAAATGAACGTGTCAATAGTACGCCGCGTTCTCAGCTATCAGCTAGTAGGGGTTATGAAGATTTATTTGTTGGTCATTTGTTTTTAAAGTTTTGGGTTTAGATATCTGACTCCATTGTTTTCTTCTTTGCCTCATCTTAATTCGCTAGCGTCTTTTTGTCTGTGAAGGGCTGCAAAATAATTACTGAAGGAAGGAAGAAAAGAGACAAAGATACGGTTTTGATTTCAATTTTATTTCTGGATTCAACGGCCATTCTGTGGACAGGAAATTCTTCCTGAATCCAATGGAAATGGTCGCGTCTTTCAGACAAGGCGTTAAAATATATTAGTCGTCTCCTTGTGTTGATAAGTCCAAAGTCGGTGTTTTTATATTGTTTGTTTCGGCGGTGTCGGCTCGCTAGCAACGGACATGGTGTCGGACTACGAAACCTAATCAACCATGTGTTCGCTGCTAACGGCCGCATGAAAGTGCGTCCTTTCTGTGCTACGGTGGAGGGTGAAGTGAGATCGAATTTCTCCTTTTAGTAGGGACGATTCCTTTTCCGAGGACGCGTTGTTCCAACTTCCTGTCAGTAGCCTCTGGGAAATTTTGCACTCCTTGAACTTATATTATTTTATTTTTCTAATCACTACAAACTTATCACTTGTCTGATGTTCTCCTTTGACAACCCCTTCATTTAACCCTGATATAACCTCATTTTATGATGGCAGACAACATCTTAAATGAATTATAATTGTAATCTTGTGCATTTAGCTGTTTTCTTTTTGTTGATTGGTTGGTTGTTTTAACGCCGAATTAAGTTATTTTGATAAAAGTTTCAAACAATTCAGTTGAGTATAAGTATAGTTTTTTGTTTACACAAAGTTGAATCTCAAAAACAGTTATATTTCAAACAATTCAGTTCAGTATAAGTACACAGTTTAAACACACAGTTAAAAGTAAAAACAGTTCTATTTCATACAGTTCAGTTTATCGTAATTACACTGTTTAGTTGTATTTGGCCCATAGATAGGACCCTATCAGGTGCAACCACGCCGGGCAAGAGTGGCCCAGGGAGCGATGGCAATAAAGGGGTACTCCATATTCCCCAAAGCTCCAGCATTACTGAAGCAGATTGTTTAGTGTCATTTACTTGACACTCGTTGGGGAGTCTTAACTCTCTACAGAGATGCAGTCGGTGTATTCTACAACCCCAGTTGACTGGGCCATTTCTTTTTGTTTTTTAAGACCGAATCCTCGGGCCCTCCTGAATTAAGCTGAAAAGATTAGATTAAAATGATTTTAACGGTTTTAACGGTGTCAACCCATCTAAAGTTATTTCATGCATAGAAGTTAAGGCATAAAGTTGATTTTAGGTGTTGTTGTTTTTTTAGAGTTTTTTTTTTTTGCACATAGTTATATGACTTCAAGCAATCCAACCAAATACTAATAATCTTTACAGAATTATTGTTGTCTATTAATTCAGGGTACATAAAGCCTCTTACTCGGACGATCCGTGCCCACTTCACTTCGTTTTTCAGTCGTATTGTCGGTCGCTCCGTGACGCCTTATTTGTTCTTGTTCGTTGTCTTTTGTCGTTGTTTGAAGTTATTCTCATCTGGGATGGTGAATAACAAGGAGACCACATATTCACGTGTACACCTAATTATTTTCAAAATTCCTCATTGACTTTTTCTTTCATCAGCCATTGCGGCCTACGTTGAGTAAGATGGAACATTCAACTGCTCGAATCGAGTGTCTCTCAATAACTTATTCCTAATTTTTAAAACTATTTTGGCCTCCTGAGTGAAACCACCCAATGAGAGACGTGGTCTCAGTTGACCTCGAGTTCAATTGCTTTTAATCACAGTATTTTTCCACGCATTTAACGGCTCAAGACTTAAGTTGAATGCAACAATACATGTAAGTAATTGATCTGACCCATCTATTATGTAACATTTTATGGTTTCAAGTAATCGTTCCAATTTGATAATAATTTGTTCACATACATTTATATGGTTTCAAGTAACAAAGAATAATCCTTAGTGCACAGTTGTATAATTTCAAGTATTCCTATCAAATACGAATAATCTTTTAACAGATCTATTTAACTCATTGATGGGATCCTAACAGGTGCTAAAACTCCAGATGAAAGTGGACCTGGAAGTAATGGTAATGAAGGGATACTCTCTATTTCATAAATGGAGATTCACGATCAGATAAGGTTTAGTGTCCTACCCAGGACACTTGGACTGAAAAGGTTGAGGACACCTGGTCTACTGTCACAAACTTTTAAGATTTGAAGTAGTCGATTAATCTTGTAAAGTTTCCTAGAAATATAATAAAGAGAAGTCAAGTAACCATAAACTTTTTTTCTTCTTAGATCGCGTAGACAACACGGAGCCAAAACAGGACAGGACTTACAACCTTAAATAGTGTCACCCGCAGTTAAACATTTTAAGGATTGTCAAGGATTGATTATGAGATTTAACATTAAAATAAAGAGGGTATAGTTCGCATCAATAACCTCCTTTATTTAAAACTGCTGCATTTCTGAATCGAGGAAGTGTCATTATCATACATGGATATCATCAAGGCATGTCGACTGAACAGATTCTTTTGACTCTCTTTCGTCTTCCGTTCCTATCGGCCATCGAAAATAATATTGAACAAAGTGTTCTCTCAAATCATCGCTTCATCAGAAAATGTTGACTAGTTAAGTTATGTATGATGCAAATATAGAAACATGTCAGTATAAAGACTCGGTCAAAGTCAATCTCCAATGGTGCTACATCAAACCGAGAGACGTGGAGGGATATGACATGGACAGACCAAAATGGCGAGGCTTGGTTCACAAAGCTACTGCCAACTTCGAATAGGCTCGATGCCAGAAACTCACTGCCGCCGGAGAGAGACACCGCAGAGCAGCCTCGGCAGTGATCACAACAACTGACTTCCAGTGCCCTCACTGTTCAAGACTCAGTGCCTCTAGGCTGGGGCTGCAGAGCCACCTCCGTGTTCATAGATGAGAAGCAGAACGCAAACGTCATCATCGGATTCGATGGACAACCGCCATTGATTATAAAAACACTAGATTAGACTTAGGAAAATAAACAGATCATTGACAGTAAGCCAAATTATTAATACACTTTAAAGAATAACCAATATTTTGAAATTTTATCAATTAAATTTCAAAATTTAAACTTGTTTTTTGTGTTACAGAATCGTTATTCAATCACAGTTTGCTTCATATATCTTCCTTTTGTTTTATTGATTCAAATGTTTGCATCATTATCATCATCATCATCTAGATTTGTCAAGAGCACGAATTCCTTTTACTCGCTTCCGCCATCCATCCCTATCAGTCATCACACTTGGTAAGGTGCCCGTGGTGTAATGGTTATCGTCGTAGGAAATGGACACGGTGACACGCGTTCAAATCCTGGACGAGTCTGATTGCATTTCACATAGCACTAATACCCTTGGGAAAGGTATGAATCCAATTATTCTCCCTCCAGCTATGGGTAAATAGTAGGGCAGACTAGGTTCTTCAGCCTTGGTTAGGCAACTAGTCTAGGAAAAGGAAAACTCTGAATTCAAACCTGTTAAACTTCGCTTAAAAATTGACCTTGTGTCATATCCTGCCCGAGCGGAGGGGTTGGGTAAATAGGATCGCATTTGGTAAGCCCTATATTTGGCACCCAGTGTCCACACAGAGCAGATGAATGTAAGTTTTTTCTATTCGGCCATTACTGGTTTGTCCGTGTCTATAGGAGAACGTCGCTTATAAGTTCATCCTTACTTCTCCAGCAGTCTCCAGCATGTCTCGTTCGTTTTTATTGAAATTTGCGCGATGGGAGGTAAATGACCGAACAGTTATTGTTTTGTATAGAATAGCATGAAGCATCTTTGAGCAGTTTCCATCGAGCTTTTTCTCCAAACGTTCCGTTAGAGATAAAGAGGTGCAACCATACAATAGTACTGACACGGCTACAGCTTGGAAGATTTTCTGTTTTCTTTTATCAGAGATAGATTTCCATATGGTCAATCATATTTCAATAGCAGTCCATGCTTTCCTTTGAAGTTATCTGGCTACTCTCTGAGAAGGACAGTCATCACTGTAACTAATAACAATGTCACGAAAATTGAAATTTGATTCAAGATTCTGACTATAAAATCAATTGGAGGAGTTCTCGTGGCTAACGTACGGGACTGCATCCTCAAAGTAAGCGAGTTCGAACTCCAGTGGTTCTAGTAACTTTCGGATTAATACCCTTAGGAAAGGTATGAACCTCTTATCCGCCTAGCAGTGGGTTGGATAGTATCATTGCGATTCTTCAAGGATGACTTTAGCATTAGATAACTCAGGAAGGTTGATATGCCATTAAAAGAAAACAATCCAAATGCAAAATCATTGACAAGGATTAAAAAAAAACTTTCCCTATTCTTGATTCTTTAAAATTATCTACATTTTAAAGCATGAACATGTAAATTTAATAAACAAAAATAATCGTGTTGTAACATGTGGGAAGGCAATTTTTCTAATACTTAAAAAAAGTTTTTACGTGTGTCAAAATAACCAGTCACATAGCTTTAAGTAAAAAGACAATGTTGACTCTAAACCTAAAAAGCGATTTAATAAGAAAAGTCTGAAAAGTATGTGTGTGGTGGTGGTAGTGGTGGTGATTTGAGGTTGTTGAAGAGAAAATAAAAGCTAAAACAAGGAAATAAAAGAAACGAAAACAAAGGCAAAGGTCAAGTTGTGTGAATAGAGGTTTGGTCGGCTTCTGTAATTACTTTTCCGTCTGGACAAGGTTGTGTACAAAGCCCGAGGCACAGCTCTTTGAAGAGAGAGGTGGGAAGGAGAGATAAAAAGAAAACACCGTATCCACATTTCTAGTGAAAGATAAGGACACTTAATATCAACGAATCTAAGAAATATTGAGAAGGCCGGGGTCAAAAATAAGGGGCTGGGAAACAGGTTTCCGATACTTAAGTATGTCAAACGTAAATCACTGAAACTGAGGCGATATATAATGAAAATATCAATTCATTGATCCATATCACTTATTGATTGATATTGTATCGATTTGCCCGCCTCATCGGTGGGGCTTAGAATATACTGGCTTTAAGACCCCCCCCCTCTAAAACAAGAGGTGTTCTTAGTATGATATTAAACTGCATCTGATAATACGGTTCTTTTTTTGCATCTTGTGGCTTTGAGTCTGATGAACCAAAGATAGTTTTTAAGTGACGTTCTATTAAGGCTTGGCATAATGGTTAGAGCGTTCACCATTCGTCTGGAAGACGGGGGTTCAATCCTTGATCGAGTCATACCAAAAACTCAAAAAAATGGTTCTTGATTCCTACTTGCTTAACATTCAGCATTATAAGGTACGGATCAAGGGTAAGTGGAGCAATCTAGAGAAAGGAGTTGCGCCCTCTCCAACACCTCGGTGTAGTAGCTATTGAAAAGGGAGCCTTTGGGTAGCCCTCGACTACGATCCGCTAACTTACTTAGATAAATGTGGATCACAGAAAAAGACACTCCGTCTATTTAACCGATAAACAAACTCAGTTCAAACAATTTTAAACAAATTATTTATTTGTTGCAAGGGTGATAAATATGTTGATCCCGCAAACTTTTTATAAAGAATGTGATGTGACCCAAACAGGCAATGATGACAAAGACAAGGGGGGGATTTGAAATGCCGAGATTTTATTAGGCGAATCGTGCATGAGAAGTGCTTGTTAGTCTGCTCGTAGACCAAGCTTGTCGCTTGATAAGCTAGGTTAAATAGTCTGAGTGACCGGGCGTGTCTGTTCTGTTTTCGGAGTGGACGTTGCTGCTTGTCTGGAGACGTCAGTGCACTGAGCTGCAAGAATTGGGCTGCTGCTGATCCGGAGGCGTCAGCGTGCTCAGATGCAAGAACTCGGCAGCTGCTTTGTCGTGTCTCGTAAATCTTACTACCCTGAAAAGGGCTGTAAGTCAAAGGACATGAAAAAAATCCATCGAAGACTTTCGGAATAAACCTGAAAAGAACTGGTAGCATACTTTCTTGTTTTAATCCTGAAAAGGGCTGGTTTACCCCTGAAAAGGACTGGTAAAAGAAAGGAAGCTGGAGGAAGGCTGGAATAATGCCATCTGACCATCAGCTATTATGTCCGTCGGGTGCTGTCTCAAAAGAATAGCGAATAAGACTCCGTTTATTCGGGTAGGATTGCAGCATCGGCTGCTGGATTAAAGCATTATTTCAGAGAGAGTCAACGAATTCCTTTCACCTTAAGGCCGCGAGCGGCCGTTCTGATTATTTGCAGTCAGTGACTGCTGATTCTTATTGCAGAGAGGAGATGTGTACTTGTTGGTTTAGCACGTATTCGACTGCGGACGAGAAGTTTCTCTTTAATTATATGTAATAAAGAAATAAATCATTAAACCATTAAGAGAAGCTTGCAAATACAATCCGTTCTGTTCAACAGTTAGAAACTACTTTCGAGACGATTTGCAGAATAAATACATCTCGAAAATAGCCTTTGTGTTGGTACGGGAAAATTCCAATCACCGGCGACTTGGTGATGTTATCTTTGTTAATATCAGGGTTCGTTTCTGTTGTTGACATCATGACTGCGTTTTTGTTAACGAAAATTTTCGATATGTATAGCCGATGGACTACAATACATTAAGCAAAATAAAATTATTCAAAATTATCATACTCTGTCGGTGAAACTTAGACTGTATTCTCTTCAGAGGGAGTAAGATCTCCCACCAAAAAGTGGGGAATGTCCTGGTATGACATTATACAGTATCTAATAGTTTTGAAGTCTGGAGAATGTTGTATACTCTTTCATTGCCATAACTCCCTGGTCCATTCTGACTCAAAGTAGTTGTACCTATTAAAATCCTACCTCTTGGCGAAATAGATCTGTTTGAAAATTATTTGTATTGGATAAGAATACTTGATACCATATAACTGTAAATTATTTGTATTATAAATAATTACTTATAGCTATAATAATTTATTAGGGATTACAATTAGCTATTTGAAACTGTTTGCAAACAAATTATTATTAAACAGAATTAGCCACTTGAAACCATCTGATTCTGTTTAAATAATTAGTTTTGAATAGGAATACTTCAAACTATACAACTGTGTACAAATTATTTGCATTAGATCGGATTATAACTCCGCAAAAAGTCTTAAGAAAAAACAACATAAAAAATGTAAATATAAATGAACAACGTTCTCGATTCCTTATTTTTAGACATTAAAATCAATGATTCACGGAGCTTTCACGAAGTTGCGGCTAAAAGCTCTCCAGGCTTTTACTATCACTGAAGTATTATCAATTTCAAAGTCCAATAAATAATTTTCTCCCGTGGATATTGGGGGCGTCCCTATGGGATACAGTGAGGTCCCATGAAAACCCCAGAATCCATCTTGGTCTCTTTTGTTTCTGTTCTTTGAACAGTAAAGACGTACTCTGGTTGACTCTGTTCTTTAAACAGTAGAGACGATGTTTGCCCTCCTGACCATGGTTGTTATACTCTCCATCTACATCAAGTAAGACCTTTACCATTTTTGCGCCCCTTTTATATGCTGCTTGTTCATAGAACTATGTGTGTATATTTTGTAAATGAGTTGATATTGGCTTTTGTTCCGTTTATTTAGTGTTAGTCTATCACTTTATATACTAATGCCAATATTGCACGTTGTCCACGCTAGTACTAACCATTCCATTAAACTGTATAAATCTTTTGAATTTTGATGTTCGTACTCGAAAATATATTTTGTTTCTAAACAAATGTACACAACTTTGGAGCATAAACGAAAAAAGATACAATTAATAAAGGGTTCTTTTTTTTAAAATGAACATCTGCTGTTATTCAACTACTTAAGCGCCATCTATTAAAGACATCTCGACAAAGGGTTACAAATAACTCCGTTAAATTCACCTCCTTCTCTGTTTTGGTTCAGAGAAGTTGGAAAAACTACATCAGGAATTAAGTGAGGCAGAAAGAAAGAGCTGAATTCTTTGAATATATATACGACTCTAAACGTCTGATGCAATACTTAAGTCACGTGGCTATTTATTTTTGTTGTGTTATTCAATCTGGCGCCAAATTACAAAGCAGATGTTTAACTTTAAATGTTTGGCTTTAAATGTGTAGCGATATTTTGACACCAACACCGATCTCTCATTCAAAAGATTCCTAGGATTACGAAAATTTAGGAGATGAATTTTTTCTTCCAAGCACAACTTTGATGGTTTGGATCCCTCATTATTAAGCATCGCTCACTTTTTTAAAATATTTCTTAAATATATTTTAACAGGATATATGGCTTTAATTGTATTACATATATATACCGCTTTTAATTACATATATATATATTATATAAAAGTAAAGTTAGCGACCTTAGTTGAGGGTGACCCGAAGGCTCCCTTTTCAATAGCTTCTACACCGAGGTATAGGGAAGGGCACAACCTCTTTCCAGGGATTGCTCCAATTTACCCTTGATCCATACCTTATAACACTGAGTGTTAAGCAAGGCAGCATCAAGTACCATTTTTTGAGTCTTTGGTATGACTCGATCAGAGATTGAACCCCGGTCTCCCGAACCCTTGGTGAACACTCTACTTATTAGACCAATGGCCTTGCTTAGTTGTGGCACAAGCCCGGAAGTATGAGGCACTCAGTATGACTAACACTCAGTAGTAATGGTTTACTTGTTTAGTTTACTAACCATTATATATATATATATATATATATAATTAGGTCATGCTGATAGCACAGAATTCGCTGACTCACTCTCACCATCCATTCCTATCATTCATTGTTGATGGCAGATCATCTAGACTGCATTCAGTGTCCGAAGAGAACTGATTTATGTAAGTTTTTGCTTGTCAGCCAACACAAGAGCGTCGACGCGTAGGACTCCATTAGGGAATATCGCTTATGAGTTTATCCTTACTTAATCAGCAGTGCCCCGAGTGTCTTGCTTGTCTTTGTTGGTTTGTGGGATGGAATGTCTTTATTATACATACACATACATACATGTATATATATATATATATATATATATATATATATATATATATATATATATATATGCGTGCTTGTGTTTAGATTTGGTGCTTTGCTTAATTATTCAGCTTTTGTTGTTAACGAACGAGATGTCGCAAATGTGGTTGTAGGCAGTTTAAAAGCAGTTCAAAGAACCACGACTCAATGAAAAGATAAGCACCAAATCCTAATATGTTACTTTTAATAAAATATGCCTACAAGAGAACCAACTGCTTAAACGGACACACACACACACATATATATATACATATATATATATATATATATATATATATGTATGTATTGGCCTAGTGGGTAGAGTGTTCGCCAATGGCACGGGAGACCGAGGTTCAATCCCAGATCCAGTCATACCAAAGACTCAAAAATGGTACTTGATATCAACTTGCTTAACACTCAGCATTTTAAAGTGAGGATCAAGGGTAAAATGGAGCAATCCAAGGAAAGGAGTCGCGCCCTTCCCTACCCTCGGTATAGTAACTATTGAAAAATGAACCTTCGGGTCACCCTCGACTATGGTCGCTAACTTTACTTTTTACTATGTATAACCGGTATAATACAGAAATTAAAGCCACATTAAAGCCACATCTAGCAAGTAATAGTCTCGTATTTTCATGCTCATCAAGCAATACTTCATTCAAAAGAATTACAAATAGTATGACAGGGTGGTGCACGGAAAACATGGAACTTCAAATAGAATCGAAAGTACATTACAAAAGATCCGAGAAGTTTATGGAACAATTCAATGAAATCTTCGAAATAAAATCAGTGTGAATTATATACTAAAACAAGTTTTTAAATCCTTTAATTTCTAAGGCAAAATCTTTCATAGTTATATTGGTGTTTCGAATCACTCGAGTCATGATGGTAGATAACAGTAAAAACTCATTTTCGGGTCTACATAAAGTAAAGTAAAGTTGGCGACCATAGTCGAGGGCGACCCGAAGGCTCCCATTTCGATAGCTACTACACCGAGGTATAGGGGAGGGTGCTACTCCTTCCCCCGGATTGCTTCACTTTACCCTTTATACGTACCTTATAATGCTGAGTGTTAAGGAAGGAGGTATCAAGTACCATTTTCTGAATCTGACGCGACCTGGGACTGAACCCTGGTCTTCTGCGCCATTGGCGAACACTCTACCCACTTGATCAATGAGCCGGTTGAGTCAACATAAATATGAGACTTATTCTACTCTTTTATTTATCAAAAAATTTTGTTGTGTTGTAAATGTTATAACGATCATTTTCATCACTAAATATTGCTATGAGATTTTGTAGATGCTGCAATATTTAAACATACACAAAGTTACAACAGTTATTTATAAAAATACGAACTAATCGTGGTATCATATATATCTGTTAAATTCCTTGGCTTACGCTGATATTGCCGATGGCTATATATTAAGATGTCCGACTGGCGTAAAGTCAACCGGGTTTCGATCCCAGTTCGAACCATCTCGTGCGTCTACCCTCACTGTTGAGTTGTAATACAACGAAACAATCTGTCTATGGATGACAATATATATAGGTTTGACTAGCGTACCCACAGAATCAGTGGTGATGTTGACTATTCAAACTTACATCTCGATATCCTCTATCGCCGATATTAAGCGCTCTTTATTTATAAACATAACAAATCCTATAATTATATATATATATATATATCAGGTGTTTCAAAACAATTGATATCACTTCGTAATCTCACAACTTGACCAATTCTCGTTCAAATGAACTCAAATTTTAACAGCTGATGTAGAAAAAAATCAAAATTTTATGTTTAATGTTCTGCTTTTTTTTCTTTTCAAGTATAGAAATACCATTCACTAGAAAAGAAAAAGGGTTTGAACATTAAATTTTGAGTTGTTTTTACACATTGTTATCATTTGAACAAGGATTGATCCACTTATTAGAATGGGGTTGTAAAATACACCGACTGCACCTCTGCAGAACGAGTGTCCTGGATATGACACTAAACAATCTGATGATGAGGTTCCAGTAATGCTGGAGCTCTGGGGAATACAGAGTACCCCTTCATTACCGTCGCTCCCAGGTCCACACTGGCCCGGAGTGGTAGCACCTGATAGGGTATATCTATGGGCCAAATAGAACTAAATTGCGTACTTATGCAAAAGTGAATTGTTTGAAATAGGACAGAGTTTAACATTGAAACTGTACTTACGCAAAACGGAATTGTTTGAAATAGGACTGTTTTGACATTTAACTATATGTGGACAAAAACTATACTCATACTAAACTGAATTGTTTGAATTAGAACTGTTTGACTAAACTGAATAGCTTGAAATAGAATTTTTATGACAATTAAACTGTGTACTCATGCTAAACTGAAATGTTTGAAATAGAATTGATTATTTGTATCAAAATGGTTTTGGCGTTAAATAACCTACAAAGGTTGATATGCCATAAAACCCAACCAACCGACCAACCAACCAACCAAATCCACTAATTAGAATATGAAAAGATATCAACATTTCTGAAACAGCCATTACATCTCAAATGATATCAACATTTTTTAAAATCATTCTCTCTTTCTTTCTCTCTCTCTCTCTCTCTCTCTCTCTCTCTCTCTATATATATATATATATATACGTTGATATCGAGCGCTTTCGTACTCCTCTTTTCTTAAGGAATACAGTCAACATATTCTGACTGTATCCCCCAAGAAAAGAGCGGTTAGTAAAAGCGTTAGTCTCAACAAAAAAGAAATAGAAGAATAAAAAATTTATTAAACATGTTTGCTATTTCATTGGCTGTGAGAAATACTAAAAGGTACTTAGAATAAAATTCTCAGCAAAAATGAAGTGTGTATTTACCTAACCCCTCCACCACGAGCAGGATGCAACACAAAGTGGATTTTTAAGAGGAATGCAGCTGGTTTGAATTCAGAGTTTACATTTCTCTAAAGAAATCAGTCTAGCCTACTATCTATCGATAGCCAGAGGGAGAAGGGATGGATTCAAGCCTTTCGCAACAGCTTCATCAAGGATTTGAACTCGGATCGCCGATTCCATCATCCTATGATGATAACTGTTGTTACACTTAGTGCGCCCCCTGCAAGATGGTGTAGACATTAAAAAAAAAAAGGTATTAAATTTGGTTGGGTTTTCCAAAATTGTTTTAAAAATTTAAATCGTCGATTTGTAGACTTGACTCGATAATCATCGATAAGTTTTTAAAATCTTTTTTCCGATGCAAGTGTCATTGAGAAACGAGAAATGTTTTTAATCTGAACTATAGATTGGTTGGTTGGCTGATTGTTTGGATTTTATGGCATATCAACCATTGTAGATTATTTAACGCCAAATCCATTTTATAAAAAATATTTTTATTGCAAACAATTCAGTTTAGCATAAGTACGCAGTTGAAATGTAAGTACAGGTTAATTGTGAAAAACATTTCTATTTCAAGCTATTCAGTTTAGTCAAGCAGTTCTAATTCAGCTAATTCAGTTTAGTATAAGTACAGGTTTTGTTTGCACTCAGTTAAATGTCAAAACAGTTCTATATTAAACAAATCAGTTTAGTGTGAATACAATTTCAATGTCAAAAACAGTTCCATTTCAAACAATTCAGTTTAGCATAAGCACGCAGTTTAAATGTAAGTACTGTTTTATTGTCAAAAACATTTCTATTTTAAGCTATTCAGTTTTGTCAAACAATTCAGTTTAGCATAAGCATACCGTTAGTTCTATTTAACCCAAAGATAGGGTGCTATCAGGTGCTACTACGCTGGGGCAGAGTGGACCTGGGAGCAATGGCAATGAAGGGGTACTCCGCATTCCCCAAAGCCCCAGCATTATTGGAACCTCACCATCAGATTGTTTCGTGTCATATCCTGGACACTCATTGGAGGGGGGGTCTTACCCCTCTGCAGAGATGAAGTCTGTGTATTCTACAGTCCCAGCCGACTGGGCAATGTACTATAGAGGAAAAAACATGACCTCACCAGCATACTATGATTTATGATTTGAACTCCTGAGCCTAAATTATCCGTCGCCAATTTGAGCGTGATCTCCGCATTGGTAAACAGGTGCTATGGTGTCAGGAAAATAAAATATCACCGTTGTAGCGGGCTCAAAACGTTGAAATATCTATCTTCATCATCATCATCATCATCATGATGTCGTGCCGCTAGCAAGGATATCCCTGACCCTCTCTCGCCACTTCTCCCTATCATTCATCGCTTCTGGCAGGTTTTCAGGGCTACATTCCGTATCCTCACATAGCTGCTGTATGTATGTTCGAGCTGGTCGTCCTGCTTTTGCTCGGCCATATGCGGGGGTCCATAGGAGTACATCACTTATGAGCTCGTCCCTTCTTCTCCAGCAGTGTCCTGCATGTCTGGTTCGTCTAACTTGGATAGTTTTCGTGATGGGAGGCAGGTGGCCGTATAGTTGGTGCCTTGTGGAGTGTTGCCGCCAGAAAACAAAATTTCTAACTATCCCAATTTACATTCTTATAGTGACATACTAGACTGACTTGTCACACACGTTGTTTTATACGTTTAAGAATTTATCACTTCGCTTGATTATTGTTTCAACATTCTTTCACAAAGTCCAACAGAAAAATGATCTGAGGCAGTACTCGTGGTGTAGTGGATAACGTTCTAAACTGCCATATGGTTGTTTGCGAGTTCAAGTTCCACTCACGCTATTACATTCATATTTGGACTAATACTCTTGAAAAAGATATGAGCCTCCTTATCTCCCCGCTATTGGTTAAATAATAACACTACCGTTCTTCTGCAAGGATGGATTTGGCATTAAATAACCCATGAAGGTTGATATACCATAAAACAAAGGAGGCCAGCTATAGGTTAAATAGTACCATTGCTGTTCTTCTGCAAGGATGGATTTGGCATTAAATAACCCACGAAGGTTGATATGCCATCAAAAAAAAGGAAAAAACTATAACGATCCGATTTTTGTATGTATGTTAAGATAACATAGTAAAAATGACACATTGTTGCGAGATTTCTGTTAGGGCAAAAGAAAATTTCCAACTAAGGATGTTTCTGTCTAATTTGCAACTTAGAACGGTCCCCAAAGGTTTAGTTTGTTGGTTGTTTGAATTTAATTGTCAAAAACATTTCTATTTCAAGCTATCCAGTTTAGTAAAACATTTCTAATTCAAGTAGTTCAGTTTAGCATAAGTATGCAGTTAGTTCTATTTAACCCATGGATAGGGCCCTTATCAGGTGCTACCACTCTGGGACAGAGTGGACATAGAAACGATGGCAGTGAAGGGGTACTCCGTATTCCAAAAAGCTCCAGTATTGCCGTAACCTCACCATCAGATTGTGAAGTGTCACAACCAGGACACTCGTTGGTGGGGGTCTTACTTCTCTGCAGAGGTGCAGACGGTGTATTCATCAGCCCCAGCCGACTGGACAATACACAGAGTTAAATGTCAAAACAGTTTTTTTCAGATAATTCAGTTTAACATAAGTACACAGTTTAGACGTCAAAACAGTTCTATTTTGAGCAATTCAGTTTAACATAAGTACGCAGTTTAAATGTCAAAACAGTTCTATTTTAAACAATTCAGTTTTGAATGCAACCCCCCCCCAGTAAACTCCAATCACCATTTAGTTCTATTTAACCCATGGATAGGAACCTTATCAAGTGCTACCACTCCGGGCCAGAGTGGACCAGGGAGCGATGGCAATTAAGGGGTACTCCGTATTCCCAAAAGCTCCAGTATTACTGGAACCTCACCATCAGATTGTTTAGTGTTACAACCAGGATACTCGTTGGTGGAGATCTTACCTCTCTGCAGAGGTGCAGACGGTTGCCAACTTTACTTCCTTATACCTTTCCCGAGGGCATCAGTCCAAAGTGAACACAATAGGAACTTGGACCCGTTTACTTTGAGGTTGCAGTCTAAGCTCTTTTTGTCTTTACACCACGTGGACTCCCAGCAAGTTTAATATACAATTTATTGATTTAGAGTATAAGATAAGAAGACATACAAACTTATAATCGCCCTTCTAGAATCTTGTGTATCTAATTCTCTACACTAATATCTTGAGGTGCGTCTAATCTTTGTCCTAGATTTGATAAAACGTTGCCATTTTCCCACTGGTTGTCAGCTGTAAGATCCTCATATTTTGATTTCTAGTAATTTAATCTATTTACCCCTAAAAGCAAAAAGAAATTTGATAAATGTAAACGTTCATATTAAAATCACCGAACTAGGACATTGGATAGTTATACTTGCAATGCAAGTAGAAAAAATAAAAAGATTCGGTACATAAACAAGAATTGATGATGTTATATAGATCCCCCCCTTTGTTTTTTCTCGTACAAAAACAGGTAATAAAGATGTCCACGCAACTCAGTAATTAATATACATATTCAAAGGCCGGATGCCTCGGGTGGTGTTATTGGGTGCCCCATTTATACGGCCTTGTGCAACATCTAAACAAAAGGCTTAGTAAATTGGGGTGGCTCGGGTGGTGTAATGTTTAACAAGCTAGACTAGCCAACTTTCATGAGTGAGTTTGGGTCTCAATGGAAGCGCTCCCCCCATCTTCATACGGCCTTATGCAACGTCTTAGCAAACAGGCTTGAATATTAATGGAATGTGGTTCCGTGGCATTATTGAGCCCTGTCCGATATTACATTTTACGAGTAAACTGTAGCTGATTGGTTTGGTTTGCTTTGATTTTATGGCATATCCACAATTATAGGTTATTCAATACCAAATCCCT
The DNA here is from genome assembly GCA_963585895.1 of Sepioteuthis lessoniana. Classification (NCBI taxonomy): domain Eukaryota; kingdom Metazoa; phylum Mollusca; class Cephalopoda; order Myopsida; family Loliginidae; genus Sepioteuthis; species Sepioteuthis lessoniana. The sequence continues at coordinate 92,284,962 of OY757907.1, forward strand.
TTTTATACATATATATATATAATATATATGATTTGTAAACACATTTTGTAGATAACATTGTTAAACGGGTCTGAGCTCTTTATTGCGTGCAGTTGGATGGTTTCAAGTATTAAAATATAAAAGTCACAGTTTAACATCAGTCATTTGTTTTCATACATAGTTTCTAGGTAATTTCATTTTTAAATGAGTTAGAACTAATTTGTTTGCATACTAGAATTGCTTTTGTTTCTGTACAATTAAATGGTTACAATTATTGCTATCTAACACTTATAATTATATTCAATAATAATCATTTGTTTGCGCGTGGCTAAATGGTTCCAAGTACTTTTATTTATCACAAACAATTCAATTAAACATCAGTCATTAGTTTATACACATTAAATGATCAAACAGTTCTATTTCAAACAATTTGATTTAGCAGAAGTCATTTGTTTACAAAGAGTTTAAATGTCAAACAGTTCTATTTGACCTATAGATAGGACCCTATCAAGTGCTCCCACTCCGGGCCGAGAGTGGATACACCGCATTCCCCAAAGCTCCAGCATTACTGGGGCCACACTAGCAGATTGTTTAGTGTCATATCCAAAACACTCACTTTTTTTTTGTTGGGGGAGTCTTACTCCTCTGCAGAGATACAGTCGGTGTATTCTACAGCCCCAGCCGACTTGGATGCAGTATTGGTTTTGTTTGGTTTGGTTTAATGGCATATCGACCTTTGTGTATTATTTAATGCCAAATCCATCCTTTTGGGAGAACAGTTGTGATACTATTTAACCCATAGCTGGGAGAGGATAAAAGGATTCATACCTTTCCCAAGAGTATTTGTGATCGGGAAAAAAATTATATAGTTCTCGTGTATAATAAGCACGCCTAAGTTTTGTGTTGAAAATCAGTAAAAATAGTCTTATACGTAAGTAATTATGATATATAATTATTCTAAATCCCAAGCTTGATACATAACTTTACAGCTTTCACTGTCTGCGATTTACCTCATATTCCTACTCGCAGTTTCTTTCATGTAATATTTGGATATTTTTCTTTGGCGAAAAGTATGCATTATAGGCTAACAGACATAGTAAATACTAGCTGAAGTACTTGTCTGTACTTAATAAACGTCAAGACATTATTTGTTAAGTTGTTTATCACAACACATCAGTTAAGAATTATACAGAAAGATTAACAGACAAATGTAAAAAATTCCGTTTATCTATTTTATTTTTCTCGATATTCTCTTATAATCTTTATTATAAATTAAAATTTGACACTAAATTGTTACGAATCGTAATTGTTACCTTGTCATAAATTAAAATTTGACACTAAATTGTTGCCAGTAGTAATGTTTACTTTGTTATAAATCAAAATTTTACACTAAACTGTTACCAATGGTAATTATTACCTTGTCATAAATCAAAATTTGGCACTAAATTGTTACCAACAGAAATGGTTACTTTGTCATAAATCAAAATTTGACACTAAATTTTTACCAATGGTAATTATTACCTCGTCATAAATTGAAATTTGACACTAAATTGTAACCAATGGCAATTGTTACTTTGTCATAAATTAAAATTTTATGCCAAGTTGTTTGAAATAATAATTTTCAGTATAAAAGATAAAACTGTGTAACAGAAAAAAGATTTACTAATTATATTTTTTATATGGTCTTTTAAAGTATGTTTTATTGTATGGAATATTTCACCTTTCACGATGAATCATATACCATAATTCATTGTTTATACATTTTCTATTATGAGGACATTTTTAATAGGCATTATCAAAGTCTGACCGATTTTTGTTCCTTACAAGATCAAATACCCTACTTTACTAGATAAGGGGTTAAGACTTGTTTTGAAGGTACAATCAGAGAAACAGAAAAATGTTTAAAATCCCTTCAGCTTATTTTACAATATCTATCTCTACTTATTATACAATGTCCATCAGATAATCTTTGTCATAGAGTAAAATTTTAAACTAAATTGTTACAAATGGTAATTGTTATTATAAAAGATTAATCAACATAACAGAAAATAGATTAACTAATTATATATTTTATATTTTCTTATGAAATTATTATAATTATTTGTTTTATTTCACATTATTTTGGCAAGAAATATTAAAGATTTATGAATCTAAATCTATAGAGAAATTAAGTAGGACTTGTTTATCGATTTAAACATTTTTAAATTTTTGTCCGAATTGTTAGGCCCAACGAAACAATAATACTAATTATTTTACATATTCAGCTCGGTAGAACTATAGATAAATCTAATCAGTTATGTTAAATTAAATATAAATAATTATTTTACCGAGATAATTTATTATTTTTTATTTTAAGAGTTGAAAATATAAATTCTGTTCGATTAGATACATTTCCAACAACACGGTCTCCTGCTGGTTGTTCTTCATTGTTAAAAATCTTCTTTAAAATGAGGGAACCTGTTTTTTATTGTTAAAAATCTTCTTTAAATGAGAGATCCCGTTTTTTATTGTTAAAAATCTTCTTTAAATGAGAAATCCCGTTTTTTATTGTTAAAAATCTTCTTTAAAATGGGAGACGCCTTTTTTATTGTAAATCTTCTTTAAATGAGAGACCCCTTTTTTATTGTCAGAAATCTTCTTTGAATGAGCGATCCCTTCTTTTATGGTAAGAAATCTCCAAATGAGAGACTGTTTTTTATTGTTGGAAATCTTCTTTTAATGAGAGACTCCTTTTTTATTGTTAAAAATCTTCTTTAAATGAAAGACCCCTTTTTATTGTAAAAATCTTTTAATGAAAGATCCCTTTTTATGGTTAGAAATCTACTTTAAATGAGAGGCCCCTTTTTTCTCCTGAGGAACAAAAAATGTCTTTTTTAAGACTTTCCTGGACCCAGTGAATATGCATACCAAATTTAGATCTACATTAAACCACTTAAAAGTCTTCAGAGGACAGACAAGCAAACTCTTCTCGATTATTGATATAGATTCTTAGATTTTGCTAGTTCGAAACGGGTGTTAACCTCCTAGATTTAAGATACCTGTTTAAAATTGTTATCAACGGTAAGTATGGAAAAACCTGTTTTCCAGGCTTCCTCTGAGCAACGGTCGTACAAGTGGTGGCGAGTGTAGAAACGAGATCTGGACGAGGAAATAAATTAAAATTTTGTCCCAACTTTTCTTTTTCGCCTCTGGGAAATATTTTCTTCACCTCATTATATCTCTAATAATTTTGACAATGCTGTAATGGTGGACAGATAAGAAAAAAGGTTAAATGTAAAGGTTTCTTGCACTTTAATCTAATACATTCTTACATTCCCCGCTCCGTAAAAAATTACAGAACTAAAATTAAAAAAAAAACCCAAAACAAACGAAGATGGGTTGAAAATTAATATCTATTACCTTTTAGGTAATAGGCATTAATTATAAGAAAGAAGAACTTCTGAAGTAAAAATTGTCATCATCGTCGTCGTCGTTCTTGTCTTTGTTCTTGGTCGTATTGTTGTTGTTGTTGTTGTTGTTATTCCTCTTCAGAGCTTTTTGAGCTTGAAAGAACAGGGTGTCTCAAAAAAGATGCAACCCTTTAATATGATAATGATTTATTACTGAGACAAGCGCACTGGTAGTCATTTGGAACTACCTGTAAAAATGCATCTTTTGAAGATGAGACATCAACTCAATGTTTTTCTTAATTGTTATTATATCAGCTTTCAGGACATGCAATCATTTTTTGAGTTTCTTGTTTCAGTAATAAATCATTATCATATTAATGGGTTGCACCTATTTTGTGATAGTTTTGAAAGATTTTATCTCCTAATAAGTAGTGACGTAAAATAATTATTCCTCTTTTGTCCAAGGCATTGTAATAGTTGTTATAGTATACAATTTTCAAATCTAAATCTGTTGGGTATCACCCACCTTTCTCCACACAATGAACTAGTCCATCTGCCATATATAGCAGTAGCTACTAATACCAGGGCAGACTAGAAGATAAAGAGCAGCTTCTTATAGGAATAGTATTAGAGCGTTGGAGACTGGAGATCGTACTAGATCACCTTACTTGCTACCGTAATAACGGAAGCCAATACTATCGTGGGACTATATCTTTATTCTGTATTCACTAATCCTATGTTCTTGTCTACTAATAGTCTCTCTATTGTATATACTTTTTCCTGGGAATATATCTCTATTTCCTCTCATATCGTGGTTTGTCCTTTATTTAATATTACAAGCGTTCACTAACCAGAACGCAACAGAATAAAAAAAGAATACATTATTATTAGTAGAGTTATTAGCAGTCACATGGGTCCCAAGTTTATTAAGACACCTTATATTTAGTTAGGTTTCTTTGATTAATGGCGTATAAACCTTCGTGAATTATTTAATGTCAAAGCTACCCTTGTAGATGAACAGTGGTGAGACTATTTAACCCATATTTGGGTGAGTGAGGGATAAGGGAATTCATAACTTTCCCAAGGGGCATTAGTCCGAAAGTGAACGTAACAACGCAACTGGAGTTCGAACTCGCTTTGTACGGTGTCGCAGTCCAACACTTTAGCCACAACGTTACGGTAACTCTTCTATTCCTATTTGATAATGATCATTTGTTTGTACACTATCATATGGTTTCAAGTTGCTACTAATAATAATCCTTAGTAAGCAAGTTCAATTAACTATTTTCAATACAAAAATTTTGAACGTAGTTATATGGTATAAAGTATTCTTATCTAATACAAATTATTTTCAAACAGATCCGTTTGAACCATAGACGGAACCCTAACAGGTACTACAAGTCTGCTTCGAAGTGGACCCGAGAATAATGGCAATGAAGGGGTACACCCCCTTTTTGGAGCAGGGAATAATCATCATATTCTAAGCCTTATCGACAGGGTCGAAATATCTATTTGTTGCTTTTGGCAACCTTCAACAAAAGAAAAGCATCTGAAGTAAAAGCCAGTTAGTAATAATACTTCTCTTTCGTTAAATTCATTACTTTTGTAATTTGAAGGTATAAATCTCTTCCATTTTAATAACAGTACACGGTGTGTTAATAAATGCAGGGTATCTAAAAAAGAAATGGCCTACTTAAAAAAAAATGAACATGAAATATGTTGTTGGATATTTTAATATAGTCTATTGAATATTCCTCTGTGTGTGTGCGCGTGTGTATGTAACTAACACGGATATAATGGGAAAAAACTAAATATTAAAAGTGTCCTGTAGACTATAAAATGTATATTGACTAAGCATTTCATGTGAGGTATCAATATACAAAAATATAGCAATGTATTCTTGGAGGAACGTGTCTTCTCCCATGTTGGTTGTTTGTATTTTTCGGGACTTGACGAAATTTTTGAAGCTGTGTTCGAAGCTGGGAGAAGTCTAACCGAAAAGGCAGAAAGGGAAAGAAAAAGGTCGCAGAATGTATATGCACCCATGTTACGCGTATTGTTGTGTCTTTCTAACTGGCAAAGTCAAGTTGTTTCTGGAAGTCGAAATAGAGAGAGAGAGAGAGAGAGAGAGAGAGAGAGAGAGAGAGAGAGAGAGAGAGAGAGCAGTCTCTGGAAGTCAAATTGTGAGAGAATGAGTTCTTGGAAGACGAGAGTATATATAGGAAATCCTTTTCACGCGGTCGGCTCCAAATGCGCGGGACAAAATCAAAGGTGCGGACGTAGTTGTGAGCACAAATCACGTGATAATCCTGACCAATAGGTTCTCGAGACTGATTAGTTTACCGGCGTCCACCATCTTTGTTTCGGGAACAAGTGGTATCACGGCCATTTTAAAAAAATAAGAGTGTAAATCCTATAAATATATCTAAGATATTGACACTCATGATACACAGTTTTGTAAAGAAACACTTCACATTTATTACTGTAATTTACTATCGGCTCATTGCATTGCTGACAAATTCTCCATAAAACCATCTTCATCTTTTAAAATGCTCCAGCAAGTATGTATAGAAATCAAACCGTGGTTTCGTTCTGTCACTTAGTTTCTGTAACCACCCTATCGGTGGAGTTCAAAATATTCTGACTGTATAACCCTGCAGAGAAGTTAGGCCACCCCTAAAAAAATGTGGTGTCCTGGATATAACACTAAACTGCATCTGATGGTCAGTCTCCAGTTTTGGAGATCTGGGGAGTATGGAGTACCCCTTCATGGCCATTACTCCCAGGTCCACGTTAACCCAGAATGGTAGCACTTATTCATTGGTTAAATTGATCTGTTTAAAATTCTCTTTTGTATTCGGTAAGATCGTGTGAAAAAAAAAGCAAAACAAAAATAACAACAAAAAAAAAAAAAACTCTTAAGAAACAACTATATAAAAAATGTAAATATGAACATAAAAATGAACATAATTCTCTGACATCCTGGCATAAAATATCCCTAGGCAGGTTGATATGCCGTTAAAATCAATATTATCCAATCATTAATTCCAGCAATATGTGCTGTTTGCAGGAAATAATTAAAAACCTTTTTAAACTGTTTTCAAAATCTGCAATAAATTTTGTTTGCAAGGAATTATTTAAAAACGTTTCCGCAAAACAGTCAGTAGCGGACTTTCTAACTCAGGCACCTACTTTCCCTGGGGATTTCTGGGAACTGTATTAGTAAATAGCACGAACATGCTCCAATTGTTTTTCGGATACTGATCGTCTTCCAGGCTTTTTACAAAAACCTTTTATCGTTTTAATTATTTTGTACCAATAATAAATGGTGGATTATATATTCGGTTTATCCTGAAACGTGTTCTAAAATACCGTTGCATTCGTTTTACTTAATTCAAGGACGTAAAATGTCTTCTTAATAGCTCTAGTTTTTGATATCTTAAGTGACAACGAAACATCCGGTGTTGTTGAAAGTCTACTGCTGCTGCTGCAGCTAAAAAATGTGACCCAATAGTGGAGCCCTAGGTATGATAAAAAAAAGTGGGGGGGGGTCAGATAAATAAATTAACAAGATACCTGGCAACATGGAATTTAAAAAATTGCCCTTTGCAGAGCTGCTTATCTCTTCTGGAGAATACTATTAATGTGAAGGAAAAAATAACACTAAAATAAACAAAATAAAATAACAAAATAATACAATGCATATAATCACTATCTTCCCTCACTTCTGGTTAAAGGATTGGAAAAAACATGAAAATGAAAATCTAATAATAATAAAAATAATGATAATAGGTGATAGAGACGAAACGTACAATCATATAATAAGCGAAAAGTCCTGGAGGCTTGAGGAGACTTCCTTTCACTCAAACTCCAGAGAGAAACCATCAACTAACGCTGGTGTGAAAAACTTTTTAGACTAAAATGATAATGATAATAAATATAATAAGCGAATACAGTAAATTAGCACAAAAAGAGAACAAGATTAGACACAACCGGGTGGGGAAGATGATCCACTCGGAATTGTGCAAGAAATTTAAATTTTACCATAATGTCAGATGGTATATGCACAAACCAGAATCCGTCCTGAATGAGACGCACAAAATTCTCTTGCATTTTAAGATACAAGTAGATCATCAAATCTCGGCTAGAAGACCAGACCTAGTGATTGTTAACAAATTTTTTAAAAAAAGAGAAAAAGAATTTTCCGAATTGTGGACTTTCGGCCTGGCTGACCACAAAGTCAAAGAAAAAAAAAACACAAATACTTAAATCTTACCCGAAAACTAAAAAAGCTGTGGAACATGAAGGTGACGGTGATACCAATTGTAATCGGTGACTTGGAACAATCCCAAAGGCTTAGTAAGAGAGCTGGAGGAGTTGGATATCGAAGGACGAACTGAGACCATACAAACTACTGTATTATTGAAGTTGGCCAGAATACTAAGAAGAGTCCTGAAGATCTAAGGAAACTTGCTGTCACTCAAATTCCAGTGAAATACCATCAGCTAACGCAGGTATGGAAAATTCGCACCTCAAGTCTCCAGGACTCGTCTCAAGATTCTGGCCTGCTAAGAACGGCCAGAATACTGAGACGAGTCCTGGAGACTTGAGGAGACTTGCTGTCGCTCAAACTCCAGTGAAAGACCATCAGCTGACACTGAGGTGAAAAATTCTAAAGGGGTATAATAATAATAATAATAATCAGAACAATTGCAAAAGTTGCAACTAAGATGAAACAGTTAATCACGTAATAAGCGAATGCAGCAAACTAGCATAAAAAAACTAGGCACGACTGAGTGGGGGAAGTTATTCACCGGGAATTGTGCAAGAGACTAAAATTTGACCATACTGGAAAATCTTCTGTCCAAATCAGGATCATAAAATTCTCTGAGACTTTGAAATATAAACGGATCACTCAATCCCGGCCTGAAGACCAGACCTAGTATTGATTAACAAGATAAAAGAATTTGTCATTAAGTGAACTTTGCCGTTACAGTGGTCCACAGGGTGAAAAACAAAAGAAAACAAAACAATAAACAAATACTCGGGTCTTGCCAGAGAGATGAAAAAGCTGTGGAACATGAAAGTGACGAAAATACCAATAGTAGTTGGTGCCTTTGGAACGACCCCAAAACCCTGGAAAAGAAACGATTAGAATTGGAAACCAGAAGAAGAATCGAAGCCATTCATAGCACAGCACTGTTAAGATCAGCTAGAATACTGAGTAGAGTCCTGGAGACCCGAGAAGACTTGTTGTTCATCGAACTTCAGTGAAAAATCAACGATTAAAACTGGTGGGAAAAATTTTGCATTAAGTGATAATAAATTTGCCAAAAATTATTTTAACCTCCCCTCCCCTAAACAACAGAGATATTGTCACTCACGATATACAGTTTTATAGAGAAACCCTTAAAATTTATTATGAAGTTTGTATCCCTCGTCACACGATATATATTAAGGTCCTGTCATTTTTCTTGTCAAGCATGTGTTAACATATCTTCATCAACAGAACAAAACAGCTGTTATTTGCAACCTGCTTGACAGTGAATTATTTTTTGTGTTTCGCCGAAACCATTTCATTCAGAATGTGTACACACTTTTATCTAGATTTCAAATGTACACATTAAAAAGAAATTAAAACTTCAGTCACGATACTTCTTCATTTACATCAGCATCAGATGTAGTTTTTGGTGCCTGGGATGACATTGGAACGGTTAATGATACAAAAAGTCTAAATCATACACATCGAGAGATTCCCTACAAAACTATATCACGAGTTACAATATCTTAAATAGTTTTTTTGTTAATGAATATGTAGCAGAAGGTATTTTGGTTTGGCGCGCAATTTAATTCGACGCATAATTTCACCCAATCAGGATGACCTATTCTATTCAATCAGGATCTCTTTCCCGGGCAGCAGAAATTGGGTAAGCTGCCAAACACAGTCTCTTTGGCTGAACAACGCCGTCCAGTGCAGACGTCCCATTGGCCGTTCTTCAATAGCAGCAGCATGGACACATGAGGGAACCTATCTAATTTATGGATTCCTTGCGTCTATCACTTAGACCAAGGAATCCCAGTTGAATATGAATTAGTTACATTCAATATGCCACCACAGGAACAACTTTATGTCACCCCCAAAATTGGCTATGTCGATGTGATGCCTTATTCCGCTCTCGGCACCTAGCTCTCTTTTCACCTCTGGGCCACTTTAATGGAGACAACGCACGCTTCTCCCCAAATCACCAGACACACAAAACTCAAGGTGACTCCAAAGTTTATTTCCTCCAACGGCAAACTAGACTTTCGCTAAACTACAGCGAACACAATCCCTCGCACGTCCAAAGATACGCGCTGCTTTCTCAACTTTCTCATAACTCCATTTCGTCTCCTTACTCACAACCTTCCTACGAGACTTGCAGCACAAACGCAAACTACATTTTCCATGCTGCAAATAAAAACTATTCTTAAAAACATATTTCGACTTCGTACATCTTGAAACTTCTCTCCTTTATATACCTAACAACAATTAGCGAGGGAATTACAAAATTAGCGAGGAAACAACTCAACGTAAACACACACAAACACGTTAACACTCTTCCTCGCTAAAACAATAATAACAAAAACTAACGCTAAAAATATTTAAAACTGCCTATTTCTTTTGTAAACACTCTGAAGTTCTGAGTGAGATTTGAACCTAGACACATATCAACACAGTTTTGAGATTCTTTAGTTACCACTGTTTACAAGATGACTGATACAAATTTAGACGTGGAATCTGTACGTTCAACCCTTTTCTTTCCGTTACTTTTTTTTTATTTACTCCTCTCCCTTCACATTCTCACACCACACCACCTGTTCCATTCAATTCATGTGCATCTCCTCCTATTTATCCTACTACTACCACCTGTTCCATTCTGTCTATGAATATCTCCCCACTTCTTCATCCCACCATAAGCACCAGCTTCATTCTATTCATGAATATCCCCCCCTTTTTCTCTTACTTCTATCTCCAGTTCCATTCTATTCATGAACATCTCCTTTTCCTCCCCCAACTACTTCCAGTTCCATTTTGTTGATAAGCATCCCCCTCCTCTTCCTACTACTACTACCTCCAGTTTCATTCTGTTTATGAGCATCTCCTCTCTTCCTCTCACCACTATCTCCAGTGCCATTCTATTCATGAGTATCTCCTCCTATTCCTCCCACTAGCATCAACAACACCTGTTCCATTCTGTTTATGAGCATAAAGGACTCTAGTGCAGAATAAATGCGACCGACTCTGACTTTAGAACGCAATTTGTCGAATGTGAATGCAGTACTTGTTGAATGGACAAGAAAAATTACATTGAGCTAAAGTTGGTTTCGTCTAACAATTAGTTAGAACACATTCTCCACGAACAAACCAAGACACACTATGGAATCACACATATTCAAAGAGTCACTATTTGTTGTTATTGTTGTTGTTTATAAAACTTTGCTTACTCTGACACACAGGGAGTGTCCTCGTGGTGTAATGGTTAAAGCGATGGACTGAAGAATCGTAGTAAGCGAGTTCGTACTCCAGTCGCGCTATTACGTTCACTTTCAGACAAATACCCTTGGGAAAGGTATGAACCCCAGCTATAGGTTAAATAGTACCACTACTGTTCTTCTAGGAGAGTGGCTTTGGCATTAAATAACCTACAAAGGTTGATATGCCATTAAACAAAGAAACCAAACCAAACCAAACCTGACACACAGATCTCAGGAGAATCATAATGTAATGGTTATTGTCATACCAAATCGAATTGGCGACCCGAGTTCAAATCCTGGACGAGTCTGTGTTTCATTTCGCATTGGGAAAAGCATGAATTCATCGTTTTCCCCCCATGGATAAATAGTAAGACAGACTGGGTTCTTTAGCCTTGGTTAGGCAACTAGTCAAGGAGAAAGAAAACAGCCGTGTTTCACTTGAAAATTGACTTTGTGTCACATCCTGCTGCCCATGGAGGAGGGGTTTGATAAATATATACATACAGTCTTCTGCTTGCTTACAATACCGGCAGTTATTAAATGGTTCATTAATTTAACGGCATACAACCCCTTATAGGTTATTTAATACTGAAATTTGATAAAAATAATTTGCACACAGTTATATGGCTTCCGTTATTTCTATTTAATACTAGTCATTTATACACATTTATGATAAATAGTATAAATATTAATATAATCATAAATAATATGGTTTCAAGTAATTGTTCCTCATCATTTGTTGCACATAGTTGTATGGCATCAAGTATTTCAATCTAATACAAACAATCCACAGTTATGTGGTTTCAAGTATTCCAATTCAATATTAATATTTTTCTTTCTTTCTTTCTTTCTTTCTTTCTTTCTTTCTTTAATGGGATATCAATCTTCATGGGTTATTTAATGCCAATGCAATCATTGTAGAAGGATAGTAGAAGTGCTCTTTAACCTATAGCTGGGACTAATAATTTTGAGGTATATTTTTTGACCAATTGATGAGATCCTAATAGGTGCCACCAAAACAGTTCAGAGTGAACCTGGGAGTAATAGCAACTCAGGAATAGTTTATACTCCCCATAACTCCAGAACTAGAGCTTTACTATCAGATGCAGTTTAGTGTCATAACTCCCCTTTTTTTGGTGATGTCTGACTCCTCAGAAGGGGATACAGTTAGTATATTCTACGCTCTGCCGACAGTTGGTAAAATTGGTTAGTTGTGTTTTATGGCATATCAATTTTTGTGGGTTATTTAATGCCAAATCCTTTTTATACGTACATATATTAAATATATATGATTTGTAAACGAATAGTTTGTTGGGAACATTTTAAACAAGCTAGAGCTAGTCAGCGCACAATTAAATGGTTTCAAGTATTGCTGTCAAACACTTACAGTTTCATTTGCACATATTTAAATGGTTTCAGGTATTGTTATGCAATACAAACAATCTAATTTAGAATTTGTCATTTGTTTGCACACAGTTAAATGGTTAAACAGTTCTACATAGGAATCTAACAAGTACTAACACTCCTGGCTAGAGTGGAGCAGGGAGTAATAGCAATGAAGCGGTATCCTACATTCTCCTAAGTTCTAGAACTGGAGCCTTACCACCAGATAGTTTAGTGTCATATCCTGGGCACTCATTGAGCAATGGGTTCTTACTCCTCTGCAGAGATACAGTCGGCGTATTCTACAACTCCAGCTAACTGGGATTAAGTGGGAAGGTCGCATTACTAACACTACATAGGACTATTATATGAATAATTGACGAGCTTAGAAGTCATTATTGTTGTCATACAATTGTGTGTGGATAGTGAAACCATAACAGTAGTAGTAAAATCAATATTTTAGGAATATGACAAAAATAGCCAAGTACACTGAATATATTTCATTATAGAATATATATATATATCAGTTTCACGAATGGAGAACATAAAAATCATCTATCAATCACACAGACTCTCATCTTAGACCTAATTACTGGGTTAATAAAGTTATGATACAAATGGTGTTTTAGTGCAGTGTTAATTAGTTTCTATGTGGTTAAACAAACAATACAATTTGTAATACACAGTACTACTATTTGTAATAAATTAATATTCAAATTAATTCTTTTGTTCTTCCAGTTCCAAATCATTTTTATAATAATTTGAATAATTAGAGTTTGAATATCTTAAACTTAAAATAACCTCGAAAATACTTGATAATTTTTAGAAGTGTTTACAACAAAATCTAAACTTGAAACTTTTGTTCATTACTTACTTCAAACTCAATTAATATTGCCTTATAGTTGGATGACCACACTGCACTTCTGTTTTGTTCTCGATCTCATCCTTCTTTTCTATGTTGGCCTGAATCACTTGACAGTTTGATCTTCTTATCGTCGTGCAGGTCTTCTGAGTGTTCGTTTCCGGTCTCTCGAATAAGACTCAACAAAAGCGCGAGTCCTTCTGTTGTCTGTTAACCTTACGAAGTATCCAGCCCAGCGGAACGTTTACTTTCAGTAGTCGTCGATCACATCCTTCACTCCGGCCCCGAATTGTCTCGCTTCGGATGTGCTCATGCAACGATTTTCCGAACATGGGTCTTTCCAATCTTTGCTGTAGCTCACGTTTCGCTTGCGTACAAGATCTTAAGCAAAATGGTGCTATTGAAGAGATTGGCACGTAGGGTCTTTTCCAGATTTACCTTGAGCATATCTTTTATCGTGATGGATTTATTCCAACCCGATCTTATTCTCTGTGAGATTTTCACTTTCACGTCGCGACACATATTCACCATCTTTCCTAATAACTTAAATGTCATCGCTTTCCATCACTGTATGGTCCTATGGAACATACTTAATATATCCTACTCAAAAGAAATGAAAAACAACAAAACCTTTTAATGATATTTTCATTGTTTTTTTTTAATTTGATTTAATTTTATTTTGTTAGAAAGCATTGAAAAACCAGGAAACACGCAATTTTTATTGTTTTTTTCGACAGGAGCGGAGAAAGCGATACTTGATGGATTATCATCATCATCATCCTCATGTCGTGCCGCTAGCACGGATATCCCTGACCCTCTCTCTCCACTTCTCCCTATCATTCATCGCTTCTGGCAGTTCTTCAGGGTTACATCCCGTATCCTCACATAGGTGCTGTATGTATGTTCGAGCTGGTCGTCCTGCTTTTGCTTGGCCATATGTGGGGGTCCATAGGAGTACATCACTGATGATCTCGTCCTTGCTTCTCTAGCAGTGTCCTGCGTGTCTGGTTCGTCTAATTTGTATAGTTTTCATGATGGGAGGCAGGTGGCCGTATAGTTGGTGTCTTGTGGGGTGTTGCCGCCAGGACTTGTTCAATATTGCTCTCAACATTCTTGTGTAATTGCCGTCTAGATTCTTCTTCAGTCGTTTAGTTAGCGTCCATGTAGTGCATCCATATAGCAGTATCGATACGACCGCAGCCTGGAAGAAAGTGCGTTTCATTTTATTGGTCAGGTCTGATTTCCATATGATCGATAGCCTATCGATAGCTGTCCATGCTTTCGTTAGTCGTGTGTCAATGTCTTTTTCGGTTGATGAGACGCTGCTTCCTAGGTAGGTGAATTTGTCTACTAGTTTCAGAGAGGTTCCGTCTAGTGTGGAAATGTCGCCTGTTTGGTTATAACACATATATTCAGTTTTGTGTGTATTGACAAGGAGGCCAATGCCTGCGGCGGCTCGTTCCAAACTGTGCAGTAGTGTTTCGGCTTGGTTAGGAGTATTCGCCAGTAACGCTATGTCATCGGCGTAGTCGGCGTCGGTAATTGTTTTTGCGGGGTACCTTCTGCTTCTTTTCTTTGTCAGCTCGAAGTCATCTTCTCTGATTTTGTCGATCGAAGTTCTAAGCACGTAGTCTAGACAGATGATAAAGAGGTATGGGGCTAGCGTGTCCCCTTGTAGTACTCCTGCTACAATGTCGAAGTATTCTGTGTCTCCATCCGGTGAACGTACTTTTACTTTGTCTGTTTCTGTAGAGAATTGTTATTGCTGCTACGGTTTCTTTTGGTAGGCCATATGCTAGTAGGAGTTGTTCCATCTTCCCTCTGTGTATGGAATCGAAGCCCTCGGTAAAGTCCACAGATAGTAACGTCGCCTGTAGGTTTTTTGCCTGTACGCCTTCAAGGATTCTACGGATGGTCGATATTTGTGAGGTTGTGTATCTATTTCTTCGGAAGCCATTTCGGTTTTTCCTAAGGATTTTGTCTATTTTGGGTTCTATGCGGTTTCGTAGTAGGGCATTGTACTAATGCTAATATTGGTCTTTGGTGAGTCGGGACTCGACTAAATATCTTCATTAGCATCAAGTATACCATGTGTTCTTAAGCCCCTAGGTTTCTCACCCTGAGTGGTGAGTATGTTATTGTTTAGGATATCACTACTCTTACTCGTAACCCATAAGAGTCTTGAAATAATTCACTTTGCTTGCAAGGATCTTTCTTTCAAACTGTGTTTCCTCATTACAATGAAATTGAGTTGATTTACTACGACGTCGCTGTCCAGCGAGTTAGCCACTATGCCACGTGAACTCTCTCGTATTGAAATTAGGTTTAGTGCATTCTCTATTTAC
Organism: Sepioteuthis lessoniana; assembly: GCA_963585895.1. Taxonomy (NCBI): domain Eukaryota; kingdom Metazoa; phylum Mollusca; class Cephalopoda; order Myopsida; family Loliginidae; genus Sepioteuthis; species Sepioteuthis lessoniana. The sequence continues at coordinate 92,300,435 of OY757907.1, forward strand.
AAATTCGGAGAACTGACTATAAAAATATCTTTATGAACGCTGGGGGCTAGAAGTAGGAATTAAGAAGACTATGACGATCGGGCGCTCAATGAAAAAGTACTTGAAGGGTTCTTTCTTTTTTCTTTATTTTTTCTTTTTTTTTTTTTTTTTTTTTGTATCTGAATGTTTACATGAAAAGCTGGCGGGAACGGGATACTAACGATTCTATTAGAATCTGGACTATCTCCATAGACTCCAGGACTTCAGGATCCGTTTTACAATTGATACTATATATTTACTAATCTCTGCTTTGTATGGCATAGCCAAATGGTTGATGAAAAGATTATGAGTGGGAAGTTCATGTTGCACATATTTTCTAAGAGAGCCAGCTTTGAAAATCAATCTTTGAAATACGAAATTTTCCCTCTTGTTTGATTGATTGATTGTATTTAACGGCATGTCAACCCGTCTAGGGTTATTCTATGCCTAGACATTAAGGAATCATGTTCATCGCACGTATATATATATATATATATATATAATCCGAGGAGAAAATCCAAGAGGTAGAAATATCCATTATGAGTGCTCAATGTCAACGGCTATTGACGTATAATTAATTTGGGATTAAAGATAAATCAAAACTCAACGTGCAGAACCAAATAATTCTTTTTATATAAAAAGAAAAAGAAAAAATTCACTTTTTTGGTGTGATTATAAATTTATTTCTGGTCATGATGACCATCATCAGATTTTACACGAAAAAAATAATAATAGATATAATATCTCCACCGTAAAAATTTTTCTCGATTAAAAAGTATGATAAAGATATATTAAAAGATTTTTTCAATTAAAAAATTATTTCAATTAAAAAATTGAAATTTTTTTTCAAATTCTATTCTCGCCGGAAGCGATATATAAACACCCAAATAATTTTTTTTTCGAGTAACATCTGACGATGGTCATCACGATCAGAAATAAATTTATAATGACACCAAAGAAGTGAATGTTTATATATATATATATATATATATATATATATATATATATTGTTTGTGTAGTTGCTTCAAAGAGTTTATTTTTTCTTTTGAACACAGCCCTAACGAATATAGATAATTTTGAAACAGATCTATGTGACCCATTGATAGGATCTTAACAGGTACTACCACTCCGTATTAGAGGGGACCTAGAAGTAATTGTACACTCCCCAGATTTCCAGAGCCTCGCAATCAGATACAGTTTAGTGACTTACCCAAGACACCCTTTTGAGGGATGTCTTACTTTTCTGCTGGGGGATACAGTTAGCATAATCTATGCTTCACTGACAGGGTAATTTTTTTTACCTGGGTTCATACTTTGAACATTACTGCTAGCAGCTTTGTCAGACACAAATACTTCTCTGTGGTCAATATGTGTGATCATGTATATTACTATGATAACATCTTTGTATGTTACCGTTAAATCAGTGAAAGGGGAAAATGGCACACTCTCGCGAGATTTTTTAGAGCATTTTTATGCTATTACACTCACACAATTTCCTATTTAATTCGAAACTTTATAATAATAGTGCGTGGGGTGCTGGTGTAATCCGCAGTTAGTCACACGGAAAATAGAACAGGAAAACCCCGAATGGAACGGCGTGCGTTCAATTCTCGTCTATGCCCTAGGGAAAAGCTTGAATGTAAATTTGATTACAGCTATGGGTAGACAGCAGGGTGTTCAATAATAGGTTACTTCAAGGATCGTTCCTTGTAGCTGGTGCCATGGATTTGTTTACCAAACCCTTCCACCACGGGTAGAATGTGACACAAGGCCAATTTTTTTTTTTGCAGAGTAAAACAAGTTTGAATTAAGAGTTTTTCTTCTTCTAGACTGGTTGCTTAATCAAAGCTAAAAACTTAATCTGCCCAACTGTTTATCTATAGCAGAGGAGAACAGTAGTATTCATCGTACAGGGTTTGAACCAAAGTCGCCGATTTTATTTCCAACGATAGTAACCGTTACGCTAAGATCGCCATGTTGATACCAATTAACCCAGTATAACCAGTTGCTATTACTTGAAGAAGAGATAGACACAGCCAAGTAAGACTCATAATCTCGAAGAGTGCCATTAAGGGGAATTAATCGGCAGCGTACCGCGACAACCTATGGCAAAACTTTTATTTATCTAGTGGGTGTCTTCGTCAGCGTTCATACCGATCATTATAATTTCTTTAGGTAGATATGGCACAGTCAGCTGGGGTTGTAGAATACACCAAATGCATCTCTGCAGAGGGGTAAGACTCTCCCAACGAGTTTTCAGGATATGACACTAATAATCTGATGGTGAGGCTCCAGTAATGCAGGAGCCTTGGGGAATGCGGATTACCCTTTTATTGCCATCACTCCCAAGTCCACACAGGCCCGGAGTGGTAGCACTTGATAAGGTTCTATCTATGGGTCAAATAGAACTAAACTGTGTGCTTCTGCTAAACTGAATTGTTTGAAATAGAACTATTATGGGTATAAAAATGAATTTGGCATTAAATAACAGTAGTTGATATGCCATAAAACCAAACCAAATTATGGAAGACGGATATTTAATACTACTTTGAAAGTAATTCTTATTTATATTTATCATCATTTGCAGTAAATTATAACATGAATTCTATAAATTATAGTATAAATAGTATAAATAAAGCAATCACATAAATTACATAAATACGTCGTGATTCAACATCGAGCTTAATGGCTGCCAATGGTGTGCTTTAAGCAAAAGTAACTCCTTTTGTATTTAGTATCAAGTAAGAAAATTTAACTAATGCAAGTCTTTTGTCAATTCTCTCACATAAGCTATAGTCGGTCAGAGTGCAAGTGTCTAAGGGTATTTCATTTACCGCCCCAGAGCAGAAAGGGTGCGAAGTTGACGTGAAATAATCAACTGGGGGCATGGTAGACATTGTGACACACACATATATATATATATATATATATATATGTGTGTGTGTGTGTGTGTGTGTGTATGGGGAAATGACATCTTTAGGTTGCAGAGGAGTCAATTGCCAACAATAGCCGGAGAATTTCAGCGACATTAGTTAAATCAGGATGACACTTATTAAAGTAGATAAAGGTACAAGGCATAACAGCCATCATCTCATAGTAATTATGAGATGGGGAAACGCGCTCGCTGCACGAAGTGACACCAACTCTTAAATAGGACAGTAATCAAGGGTTGGAAAGTAGATAATGCAAAACTTGTAGAAATATAAATGCAAATGCATATATGCTTTAGATTTGTTCACACACACACACACACACACACACACACACACACACATATATATATATATATATATATATATATACTTATGTGAATATATAGATATGAAAAGACAAGATATTCAGAGGATGATTTTATTTATTTTCATTTATTTATTGCCATCGTTAAACGTTTTGGTTGTTCTATTAAACCATCATCGAGGCAATGTTAATATGTGATGATGAATTATCTGAATTATATTCAATTTTAAAATGAAACGAAATAATGAGAAAACTTTTAGTATTTTATTGCCGTAAGTAGCGTTCTGTTTCAATTTTATCCGACGTAGGGTTCGACATTTATTTTTAAAGCGTAACGTATTTGCTAAAAAGATAAATTTCAAATATAATATGCACATGATGCACTAATTATTACTTTTTCCAATATGATGGTATTTTTTGTTTTACCCATGGGTTCGCTTCTTAGCTGATTCTTGCCTGTCTGTTTCATGAATTTCTCGAATTTGGTCCCTTTAAATTCATGATTCTCAAAGATTTTATTTCCTTTATATAGATGATAAATTATTTATTAAGGCAAGTTTTATTAAAGACGATGGAACACTATGTCTATTATCTTTTAATTGTAATTTTTCAAGTCTTTTTGTTATTTTTCCTGTGTCAGGATCCATTTTATCTAAAATCACTAACTCCATAAGTAAACCATTCCACCTGAACGTCTTAAAACAAAGCGCCAAAAACGTCCCAACCAACAACTTCAAAATAAAACGCTACAAACAATTAAAAAAATAAAAATTCAAACTGTCAACTATATATATATATATATATATATATATATATATATATATATTACATGGAAATGTTTGTGAATTTGGGTTTCATGCTTCTCGCATTCGTTAGACAGAATGAAGATTTAAAAAAAAAAACCAATTAATGTAGTTAATTTTTTGTTAGAAAACCTTCATCCGGTCTAGCGAATGCGAAAAGCATAAACCCTAGGATCACAGACACTACCATGTAACATAATACACATCAAACATGCGCACGCCCCTATATATATATATATATATATATATATATATATATATATATATGTGTGTGTGTGTGTGTAAAAGCTCTATCATTGTTATTGGTATTGAACACTATTTTATAATACTGCAACATTTAGTCCTCTACTAACTCAGTAAGGGAGCTAGTAAGAACCATAAACCTCTTTAATTATATATATATATATATATATATATATATATATATATATATATATATATTAAGGGAAAAATAACATTATGCACAATGCAATAAGCTCATATCTATCTATCTATCTATCTATCTATTTCGTGTAAAGGCTAGCAATCTCGGTTAACATTATAATTGAGTTCGATCATCGTATGTTCATTGCTTTTCCCGCTCTGCTAGTGTCACGATAAGCACCCTAACCTGGGTATGTATATGTGCATATAATCAAACAGCTGTACATATGTTATTTTTGTCGAAGTTAATGTGATCTGTAAGTGTATGGAGGCAAGTAAATTATTCATTTGAGCACGCTCTGGTAATTATATATGCATGTACCCTTGTAAGTAAAAATAAAAGCAATAAAACTCTTATGGAAACGAAATGGGGTCACATGTATAGTCGAACAACCTTCAGGTTGCATCTGTACTCTATCAAAAATTAGTCTGGGTATTTTATTTATTTATTTAGTTTTATTGATTTATTTATCTATTTATTTTTTTCCGTTGTTACCTCCACAGAAATAGTTGTAAGCCATTACCGTCGTACACTTTAAATATATATATATATATATATATATATATATATATATATATATATATATATATATATATATATATATATATATATTGCAGTTTCTTTTTCAGTCATGTTCGATTTTATTTTATTATCAGATTAAATAAAATGCGCTTTATACACCGGAAGCTATTTTTAGCGGGAATTTTCAACATAGCTTTATGGTTCTCTAAAAGGTTGCATGACATTAAGTCATAAAAGTGCGTGTGTGAAGAAAATTTAGAAATTTTAACCTGACTTTTGCATATCCCCTATGATTTGTTTGGTTTCTTTGTTTATTGACATATCAACCTTCATGAGTTATTTAAAGCTAAAGCTATCTGAGAAGACCAGCAATGATACTATTTGACTCATATCTTGAGGGATAAGGAGCTTCACACTTTTCTCAGAGATATTAGTCCGAAAGAAAACGTAAAATTTGGGAGTAGAGTTCAAACTCGCCGACTGCGAGACCGCAGTCCAGCACGTTAGTCATTACGCCCCTTCAAATTATATGTGTCGGCAAGCATTCGTTATAGCCCTTCCCTATTAAAACATATGTTATAACCTTTTAGAAGAGATACGTTTTTCTTTTTTTTTTTTTTTCTTTTTACGGAGGTAATGAAAAAATATCATTATTTTAAGAAGCAGAGAAAAAAGTTATAACTTTTCGATGTCTGAAACACAGACACACACACATAAGTTCCAAAAGTTGTGTAAAAACTTCTTCCTCGTCGTATTGCCATTTACTATTTAACCCATGGCTGGGTGTGGTTGGGAAGGAGTTTATACCTTTCCCTAGTCACGCTACTGCATTCACTTTCGAGCTAATAACCTTGAGAAAGGCATGAACTCTCTAAGTTATAGGTTAACTAGCATCATAGCTGTTCTTCTAGAAGGGTGGCTTTGGCATTAGATAACCCACGAAGGTTGATTTGTCATTAAACAAAGAAAACAAAGCGAACCAATATACATGCACAGAGTCCGCCACAAAAATGTATACACAGAAAAAGAAAATCTATGAGAGAGTCCCCGTGGCGTAGTGCTCAGCGTTATACGTTGCGACGTGGTACCAAGTGAGCTCATGCTTCATTTGAGCTATTACATTGATTTTCGGACTAATACATTTGGGAAAGTTATGGACACTCTAATCCCCCTAGCAATGGCTTAAATAGTACCACTACCAAGGATGGTTTTGACACTAAATAACCCATAAAGCTTGATGTGCCGTTAAATAAAGAAACTGAAACTGAATACTAAACTTCTAGATTTTAATCATCTGTTTTTTTATGCGGAATGGTCCGGAAGACCAGGGTTCAATCCCAGGTCGAGTCATATCAAAGACTTAAGAAATGGTACGTGATACCGCCTTGCTCAGCTCTCAGCATTATTAGGTAAGGACCAAGGGTAAAGTGGAGTAATCCGGGGAATGGAGTAGCGCTCTCCTCTATACCATGGTGTAGTAGCTATTGAAAAGGGAGCCTTCGGGTAACCCTCGACTAAGGTCACCAACTTAAATTTTTATTATTAAACATGACATTTATTTCTGTTTATTCTTTTTGAAGAGTTCTCGATTTTGATTACCATGTTGACGGGGTCCTTGGAATGCACTAACTGTATTCCCTGCAGAGGGGTAAGACCTCCTCAAAAGGTCCTGAGGGGTAAGACCTCCTCATTAAGTCCAGAGGGGTAAGACCTCCTCATTAAGTCCAGAGGGGTAAGACCTCCTCATTAAGTCCTGGGTATGAAGGTAAATTGCACCGGGTAGCGAGGCTCCAGTTTTGTTGCTCTGGAGTCTGTGAAGTACCCCTTCATTACTACTACTTCTAGATCCACTCTTCTCCCGAGTGGTAGTACGTGTGAGAGTCCCATGTATGGGTGAATTAGATGTTTTCAAATTGTTTGTATTAGATGTGAATACTTGATACCATATATCCGGGGCAAAAAAGAAAAAGAAAAAAAAAGAGCTCATAAGAAACTACACTAAAAATATAATTATAAACAAAATATACAATTCACTAACCTCAGGGCATAAAATGACCTCAGATGAGTTAACATGTCGTTTAAACCAATCAATAGATCTATTCAAATTATATGGTTTGGTTTCTTTGTTTAATGTCATATCAACCTTCCTAGAAGAACAGCAGTGGTACTATTTAATCCATTGCTGGGGGTCTAAGGGGTTTCATACCTTTTCCAAGGGTGCTAATCCAAAAGTTAACATAATACAACAGGAGTTAGAATTTGCCTACTTTGAGGACGCAGGCCGGAAATTTAACCATTACGCTCCTTTAGATTATATGTATCGGTAAGCATTCGTTATATTCCCTTTTAAACACGTTGTAACTTTCTAGAAGAGATGCGTTTGTTTTGGAGGGGATTGGGGTGGAGTAATGAAAAATGGTCATTACTTTAAGAAGCAGAGAAAAAAGTTACAGTAAAGTTTCGATGCCTGAATCACCAGAAAAAAAAGTTCCAAAAATTGCGTTAAGATTTCTTCCACGTCCTATTGCCATTTATCCACTTATTTTGGAATAGTTTTTCATACCCCCACTTTCTTATTCTCAGTTTGTCTCTTTCTTCATGATTTTCCATCAACCCCTCTCTACTTTCACTTTTTTTTTTATGGAAGAGGAAGAGGAGTGGACAAAAATGTGGTCTTCATGGTTGTATTCGCGCCTAATATTGCACGTCGTCAAGCTTTGCAGTTGGTTTTATCCTTTCCCAAATGTAGGTCAATGTTAAATTTTTTTTTATTGTATAAAGTCTCGCCATCACAAGCACATTCCTGTTCAATCCTTCGCACTCGTTGAGACAAGTAAGAAAAACCAATTTGGGTGGAGATGACAATCTATTTAACGCTTTAAAAAAATGAGATTTTTTTTAAATTATAAAATGTCCTTGCACTTTCCAGTTTCTCATTTTGTTAATGGTAAGGAACAGAAAGGAAATTTATTAAAATCAAATATCGCAACCTATAATATCCCAAAGAGTATGTAAGAAACAAATGCGTTAAACATTTTTATTGATCTTAATTTCTCATACCGCTAATACCATTGGGAAAGGGATGAATCTAACTCTTATACGAGTAAACAGTAGGGAAGACCGGGCTCTTTAGCCTTGGTGTGGCAATCGGACAATGAGAAGGAAAACTGAATCCATATCTGCAGAGAGTTTACGACTCCTCACCAACGAGCGACCTGGATATGACATTAAACTATCAGATGATGAGCTTTGTAAAATGGTGTATACCCATTCTCCCAGGTCTACTCTGGTTGCATCTGTTAGAGTCTCACTTATGGGCCAAACAGAACTGTTTAACTATGCGTAAACAAATGACTGATGTTGAATAGAATTATTAATCATATTTGCCAACCCCCACCGCTCGGGCAGGATATGACACAAGGTCGATTTTTAAGCGGAGTTTAACAGGTTTGAATTCAGAGTTTTCCTTCTCCTAGACTAGTTGCCTCAACAAGGCTGAAGAACCTAGTCTGTCCTACTATTTACCCATAGCTGGAGGGAGAATAATTGGATTCATACCTTTCCCAAGTGTATTAGTGCTATATGAAATGCTATCAGTCTCGTCCAGGATTTGAACTCGTGTCGCCGTGTCCATGTCCTACGACGATAACCATTACACCACGGGCACTTCCGTTGAATAGAATTATTAATGTTAATAGCAATTCTTGAAACCATTTAATTGTATGCAAATAAAAACTGTCGTACGTCATCTAATGTCAAAGCCATCTTTGTAGAAGAACGGTAGAGGTACTATTCAACCCATAGCTGGGAGGATAAGGGGGGTTCATACAATTAGTCCGAAAATGAACATAATAACATAACTGGAGTTCGAAATCTATTGGCTATACTAAATAAAAATAATTTGCACAGAGTTATATGGTATCAAGTATTCCTATCTAAAACAAATAATTTTAAAACAGATCTATTTGACCCATATGTCCCTAACGGGACATACTACTCTGGGTCAACGTGGATCTAGTTGTAATGGTAATAAAAGAGTACTTAACACTCCGTTGTAAATGAAGGAGCTATCCCCCTTGTTTGGTACGGGCACCTTAGAGTTGGGTACACATTACCATTGTACACCGACCAGTCACACATGTGACACCGTTGGAAGGGTTGGCCCCTTTTTTTACCATTTCTCCGAGCATAACACACTTGTTGGCTGACGGAGCTGCAACTTTTAGACTTTGCGAAAGGGGCATTCTTTGAGGCGAACAGAGTTTCACGGTCAAAGAAGGGTCAAAGAAGGAACAAAGACCTATTGCGAATAGACAACTCTTTACCAGTTGAGCCTTTTACTTCATTTTTTTGCCGCATGGTGCTACCGTTACACTCCGTATATGCAATTTAGTGTCATACATGAACACCCCCAGCATTTTTGGTGTGACTCACTCCTCGGTAGTTGATACAGACAGCGTATCCTAAACATCGCTATATTTTTCTTTTCATTTCATCAGTCTCTTTTTTTTTTTTTTTGTATGTGTCTTTTTTTATGGCATCCGTAATCCCATATCAGGGAACTAGTTCAGAGAGAGAGAGAGGGGGGTGAGAGAGAAAATCTTTGTCTGATACTTCATTTAGAGTTAAGAGGATTTGCCACTCACGGGAAGCTGAAAATATCTTAATTAATAAGATCCACAAAACAGATCGATTTCTCTTTATTCTGTTTTAAGGCACAGTGATTTGCAGTTGTTATATTTAGAATCCATTGGGAAGCTCTTTCACAAAAAAGTCAGCCAGATGAATAATTGTAGACGGCTGGACGTTATAAACATATTGACTCTTATCTGACAAAACTCAAAAATAGTTGATACGTTGGAACTTGAGATGTAATCTTCCACCTTCAAATCTAGACCCAAAGTGCGTCTATTCTTCCTCCGATCATCAGTTCTTCCAATCTCTTTTTCAGGACTTTAGAGATAATTCCAAAGACACTCCAACTACAAGGGATATATATATATATATATATATATATAGAGAGAGAGAGATTATTTGAAATTTGCGATTGACATGAAACAGCCTGTAAACTAAATCTATTTAATGACAGTAATATATACGTATATATATATAATATATACGTATATATATATGTATATATATATATATATATAGAGAGAGAGAGAGAGAGATAATTTGGTTTGGTTATGTTTGGTTTTATGGCATATCATTCATTGTAAGTAATTTTATGCCAAATCTATTTTTATACATATAAACAGTTCCATTTCAAACTGTTCCGTATAGCATAAGTACGCAGTTTAAATATCAAAAACAGTTCCATTTCAAACAATTCAGTTTAGCATAATTACACCATTTAGTTCTATTTAACCCATAGATAGGGCCCTATCAAATGCTACCACTCCGGGCCAGAGTTGACCTGGCAGTAAAGGTGCCTGTGGTGTAATGGTTATCGTCGTAGGAAATGGACACGACGACGCGAGTTCAAATCATGGACGAGACTGATTGCATTTCACATAGTACTAATACCCTTGGGAAAGGTATGAATCCAATTATTCTCCTTCCAGCTATAGGTAAATAGTAGGGCAGACTGATTTCTTCCGCCTTGGTGGGGCAACTAGTCTAGGAGAAGGAAAACTCTGAATTCAAACCTGTTAAACTCCGCTTAAAAATTGACCTTGTGTCATATCCTGCCCGAGCGGAGGGGTTGGTAAATATGGTAAAGGTACTCCGCAATCCCCAAAGGTCCAGCGTTACTGAAGCCTCACCATCAAATTGTTTAGTGTCGGGTGAGTCTTACCCCTCAGCAGACTAGACCAGCGAAAGAGAGTGAAAGAAATTGAAAAACAAGGTAATCCAAACAGAAGAATTTAATGTAAATCTCTTTGGATTACTTTATTTTTCACTTTTTCTATATATTGTCGGATTCATTTACATTATTTACTAATATATATATATATATATATATATATAAAGAAAAATCAATAGATGTAATCCATTATAAATTTATTTCATCAGATACACACACACACACACACATATATATATATATATTAGGATGTGCTTGAGGTCTATTGGTTATCGTCGTAGGAAATGGACACAGCGATACGAGTTCAAATCGTGGACGAGATTGATTGCATTTCACATACCACTAATACCCTTGGGAAAGGTATGAATCCAGTTATTCTCCCTCCAGTTATGGTAAATAATAGGGTAGACTGGTTCTTTAGCCTTGTTTAGGCAACTAGTCTGAATCCAAACCTGTTAATCTCCGTTTAAACATTGACCTTGTGTCACATCCTGCCTGTGCAGAGGTCTTGGTAAATACATGTGTGTGTGTGTGTGTGTGTGTGTGTGTGTGTGTGTGTGTGTGTGTGTGTGTGTGTAACTGATTGTGGCAATTCTGTCAAGGTTAATATCCGCTGAAATTGTTTGGACAAGTAGGACAGTGGTATGTGAAAATATTTACTCACTTTCTTTTTCGTCAATCATGGTGACATGCCAGTAAAAAGACATCTTATTAAAAATATATGCCAGTGAGTCAGAATACGGAAAGTTGTGGATTTATAGCTTTCGCAAAGACAAATGCAAAGGGAACATAATCGAAACTCGGTCTGCCAATTCCACTTTTCGTGACGATAACCATCATGCTACCCCCTCACACACACACACACACACACACACGCGAGCATTCTTTTGTTACAATGAAAATCATTATGCTACTCCTTCTACAAACACACACACACATACACACATAAACATACACACATATAAACACATACACACACTATTGTGAGGATAAACATTATGCCACTCTCTCTCTCACTCTCTCTCTCTCTCTCTCTCTCTCTCTCTCTCACACACACATGCACACATATGCACGCATTCTGTTGTTATGAGGAAAATCATTATGCCACTCTTTTTACAAACACACACATACACATATGCACGTAAACATACACACATACACATACACACACTTGCCCAGTCGGCTGGGGCTGTAGAATACACCGACTGCTTCTCTGCAGAGGGGTAAGACCCCCCCCCAACGAGTGTCCTGGATATGACACTAAACAATCTGATGGTGAGGTTCCAGTAATGCTGGAGCTTCGGGGAATGCGGAGTACCCCTTCATTGCCATCGCTCCCAGGTCCACTCTAGCCCGGAGTGGTAGAACCTGATAAGGGTCCTATCTATGGGTTAAATAGAACTACGTGCTTCTTTCACTATACTGATTTTTGCATTTAAACTGCGTATTTATGCTAAACTGAATTGTTTAAAATAGAACTGTTTTGACATTGGAACTGCGTACTAGTGCTGAACTGAATTGCTCGAAATAGAACTGTTTTTGACGTCTGAACTGTGTACATATGCTGAACTGAATTATCTGAAATAAAACTGTTTGACATTTAACTCTGTGTATTGCCCAGTCAACTGGGGCTGTAGAATACACTGACTGCACCTCTGCAGAGGGGTAAGACCCCCACTAACGAGTGTCCTGGATATGACACTAAACAATCTGATGGTGAGGTTCCAGCAATGCTGGAGCTTCGGGGAATGCGGAGTACCCCTTCATTGCCATCGCTCCCAGGTCCTCTCTAGCCCGGAGTGGTAGCACCTGATAAGGGTCCTATCTATGGGTTAAATAGAATTAACAGCATACTTATGCTAAAATGAATTGTTTGAGTAAAACTGAATAGTTTGAAATAGAAATTACTTTTACAATTAAACCGTACTTACATTTAAACTGTGTGCTTATGCTTAACTGAATTATTTCAAATAGAACTGTTTTTCGACATCAAAACTGTATTTACACTTAACCGAATTGTTACATGCAACTGCTTGAATAGTTAGAAATGGAAATGTTTTTGACCATTAAACTGTGTACTTATGCTAAACTGAATTGTTTTAAATAGAACAGATTATTTACATAAAAATAGATTTGGCGTTAAATAACCTACAAAGGTTGATATGCCATAAAACCCAACAAACCAACAAACCAAACATACACACACACACTATTGTGAGGATAAATCTTATGTCTTTCTCTCTCTCTCTCTCTAACTATAATCCTAAGAGTTCTTACTACTGTGATGCTTAACGTATTAGTTTCACTAGTATATATATATATATAATATTTCTTTATATATTTAAAGTTGGGCAGGTTTCGATCCCAGCTTGAAGCGTCCTGCGTGTCTAGCCACACTGAAGAGTTGTGATAAAATGAAACAGTCTGTTTGTAGATGACGATATATAATTATATATTTATATATAACTACATATATATTATATATATAATTATTTTATATATATATATATATATATATATATATATATATATATATCTTGCCCAGTCGGCTGGGGCTGTAGAATAGACTGACTGCATCTCTTCAGAGGGGTAAGACCCTACCTCCAACGAGTGTCCTTGATATGACACTAAACAATCTGATGGTGAGGTTCCAGTGATGCTGGAGCTTTGGGGAATGCAGAGTACCCTTTATTTCCATCGCTCCCAGGTCCACTCTGGCCCGGAGTAGTAGCATCTGATAAGGTTCCTATCTATGGGATAAATATAACTAAACCGATTTTTGTATTTAAACTGCGAACTTATGCTAAACTGAATTGCTCGAAGCAGGACTGTTTTGACGTCTAAACTGTATACATATGCTAAACTGAATTATCTGAAATAAAACTGTTTTGACATTTAACTCTGTGTATTGCCCAGTCGGCTGGGGCTGTAGAATACACCGACTACACATCTGCAGTGGGGTAAGGCTCCACCAATGAGTGTCCTAGATATGACACTAAACAATCTGATGGTGATGCTGGGGTTTTTGGGAATGTGGAGAACATCTTCATTGGTATTGCTCCAAGGTCCACTCTTGCCCGGCGTGGTAGCACCTTATAGGACCCTATTTATGGGTTAAATAGAACTAACGGCATACTTATGCTAGACTGAATTTTTTGACTAAATTGAATAGCTGGAAATAGAAATGTTTTTGATAATTAAATCGTACTTACATTTAAACTGCGTGCTTATGCTAAACTGAATTATTTGAAATGGAACTGTTTTTGACTTTGAAATTGTACTTAAACTAAACTGAATTGTTTAATATAGAACTGTTTTGACATTTAACTGTGTGTAAACAAAATCTGTACTTATACTAAACTGAATTAGCTGAATTAGAACTGCTCGACTAAACTGAATAGCTTGAAATAGAAATGTTTTTCACAATTAAACTGTACTTACATTTAAACTGCTTACTTATGCTAGACTAAATTGTTTGAGATAGAACTATTTTCATAAAAATGGATTTGGTGTTAAATAACATACAAAGGTTGATATGCCATAAAACCCAACCAACCAACCAACCATATATATATATATATATATATATATATAATTTCTTTTACGCTTTTTAAAGTGTATTTAATCTTTTTAGAATGCTAAATATGGAAAAACTACTATGATAATGTTTTATTATAGAATATTATGCAACTCACGCGCGGGGACACACACACACACACACACACACACACATATATATATATATATATAAGGTGACCCAAAAAAACAGAACCCATGTAATTTTGTAGAAGTAATATTGAGTTCCGTTTTTAGGGGGTCACCCTGTGTATATATATATATATATATACCTGTATTTGAACTGATCTGATTTCTATATAAGTAAGGTTGGTGACCGTAGTCGGGGGCGACCAGAAGGCTCCCTTTTCATTTGCTACTACACCGAGGTGTTGGGGAAGGCGCTACTCCTTTTCCTGGATTGCTCTACTTTACCCTTGATACGTAGCTTATATTGCTGAGTGTTAAACAAGGAGGTATCAAATACCATTTTAAAAGTCTTTGGTATGACGCGACCTGGGATTAAACCCAGGTCTCCCGGACCATTGGCGAACACTCAAGGCACTTTTGCATGATTGTCACGTGAACAAACATCTTGACTCGCGATAACTATCTCGCTCCATCAATACGGTTGAATAACATCTTTTTGTCATTTTCCCGACTGATGATTCAGTGATCCGAATGAAACTTGGGTTAACGAAATTTAACAGTTCATAATTTGATTTTTTTTTATACCTGATCAGTATTGAGCATATTTTTTATGAACATTTTTTATTTGTATGTCTTTTAATACATATGTGTACGTGTGTGTGTGCATGAGTATGTGTGTATGTGTATGTGTGTGTGTGTGTGTGTGTGTGTGTATGTGTGTGTTTGGTTTACTTTGGTTTGGTTTTATGGCATATTAGCCATTATAGGTTTTTTAATGCTAAATTCTTTTACACAGATATATTGAATATATAATTTCTAAACACGATTTGTAGATAACATTTTTGAATGGGCCTGAGCTCATTCTTTTTATTTTTAATTTGTAAGTGGATAGTTTGTAGGTTTTTGAACAAAAAACCTACAAGCATTTAAATGGTTTTAAGTATTGTTATCTAACTTTAGTAATTCTGTTTATCAAGTATTACTATCTAATATAAATAATTTACATACAGGTGTAGGGTTTCAAATAACTTCTGATAACAATCATTCGTCAATGATTGAACTACTCTATTTGACCCATGGACAGGACTCTGACAGGTACTACCAATCTGGGTCAGAGTAGGCCTGGGAGTAATGCCAATGAAGGGGTATTCCACATTACCCAAAGCTCCAAGACTGGAGCCTCACCATCAAATTGTTTTGTGTCGTGCCCTGGATACTTATTGGAAGCGAAGTTTCTTGCTCTTTTTCTGGGGTGTAGTCGGTGTATTCTATAGCCTCAGTCGACAAGACAGAAAATTTGTTATAGGATTTGCAATCTGATATATTGTTTACTCTTAATACCGTCCTCATTAAATCAATGACCTAAATAATTGACACTGTCTTTGGCGCTTAACAATATTTCTTCATTACAGTCGACAAACCTGTTCTGATATTCTGAGTTGCTGTTTAACACACACACACACACACACACACACACACACACATATATATATATATATTGGCCTAATGAGTTGAGTCTTCAAAATGTGTGATTAGCCAAATGAGTCGAGTGTTCACCAATGGTCCAGGAGACCGGGATACAATCCCTGGTCAAGTAATACCAAAGACTCAAAAAAATGGTACTTGATGCCGCCATGCTTAACACAGTATTATAATTAAGTATCAAGGGCATGTGAAGCAATCCAGAGAATGGATTAGCACTTTCCTCTATACCTTGGTGAAGTAGCTATTGAAAAGGAAGCCTTCAAGTCACCCTCGACTATGGTCACCGACATTACTTATATATATGTGTGTGTGTGTGTGTGCGTGTGCGTGTGTGTGTGTGTGTGTGCGTTTACAACAACTGATGCATGGTCTGTAAACTCTAACCGGAACATCATAACTCCCCGGCGGTCAATATGTTGTTTATCTGCGCAACAGATTATAACTAGGTTCAATCCCAACTACAAGTAAATAACAAATAATGCTTAACTGTAGCTTAATTAGAACAATCTATCCCCGTAGGTTAAATAAAGGTTTCAGTTTGAAGTTCTGTGAGGACTCCAAAGTTCAGCATGATACCCCGAACAGAAGACTGAAGGATGCGTAGGCTGAAACGTTGTAAATATAACAATGAAGATGAAAACAATAGTTCGAATACTCTAAATGATAACAAAAATACTGAAGGCTATAATGAACATATTGAGAGGACCGTATAAATAAAATAAAAGGGATTTACTTTTTTTTTTTTTTTTGTTATTTTTATTATTCGCATATCAAACTTCGTGGGTTATTTAGTACCAAAGTCATCCTTATAATATAACAGTAAATAAGTTAGTGACCTTAGTCGAGGGTGACCCGAAGGTCCCTTTTCAATGGCTACTACACCAAGGTGTAAGGGAGGGCACTACTCCTTCTCTGGATTGCTCCACTTTACCCTTGATGCTTACCTTATAATACTGAGTGCTAAGCAAGGCGGTATCAAATACCATGTTTTTGAGTCCTTGGTATGACTCGACCTAGGATTGAACGAATATTCTACTCATTAGGCCAATGGCCCTGAAATAACAGTATTGGTACTATTTAATCCATAGCCGGGTGAGGGTAAGGGGATTCCTTACCTTTCCCTAGAGTATTAGTCCGAAAGTTCGAAATAGTTCAGCTGTGGTTCGAACTTGCTTACTGCAGCCTTGAGCTTTAGCCATTACGCCACGAAATAAAAGACATTCGTTGTGATAGAATTCTTGAGTTAAAAGACATTGACTCATTTGAGGTTGTTTCATGAATGCGAATTTGATACCTGGCTTATTTTGTGCTTTGGCATTGCCCGATTGTTCGACTGCTCAATCCACCCCTGGCACCCAGTGAAAATCGAACTCACTTACCATCGCCTGCTGATCTAGCTCGTTAACAACACGAGGCGCACCCAAATCCATCGTCAACAGTAGCAACTTTACATTTTCCGGTTAATTTTCATTCCATAGTAAAGGCAGCAAGTTGATTAAATAACAGCTATGAAACAAGTGATTAATTTAAAGAATCTACGATCGTTTGCCTTATTGCTGAGGGTGTGGCGTATTCTACACTGGAATCAATGGTCGGTGTTCAATCCAAAGTAAAAAGCCACGGTTTCGGATTATCATTTTTTTATAGCTCCTTGGGGATCTTCCTTTTTGAATACCTTCTCACATCAACCTTTAAAACAAAAAAGAAATAAGTATTTTGGCACAGAATTGATATACTCTTAATAGTTTATATATACATATGAAATTTTGCGAACTTATTCATCCGATAGTTCCCAAAATATTCTCTTTTTTCTTTTTTTCTGAGTAGGTAATTTATTCCAAATATATATTACTCTATTCTCAGATAATTTAATTGGTTGATAGACTTAGTTTTTGAAATCTGCTTTGATAGTAAATTTCCATTTCAGGGAGAAATATTTAAAAAATATCTACGAAACCTAGAAATTCCATTGATTATTTTACAAGTTTCAATTATATCTTGCCCAGTCGGCTGGGGTTGTAGAATACACCGACTGCTTCTCTTCAGAGGGGTAAGACCCCCACCCCCTAACGAGTGTCCTGGATATGACGCTAAACAATCTGATGGTGAGGTTTCAGCAGTGCTAGAGCTTTGGGGAATGCGGAGTACCCCTTCATTGCCATTGCTCCCAGGTCCACTCTGATAGGGCCCTATCTATGGGTTAAATAGAACTAACAGCATACTTATTGTTTGAGTAAACTGAATAGCTTGAAATAGAAATGTTTTTGACAATTAAACCGTACTTACATTTAAACGGCGTGCTTATGCTTAGCTGAATTATTTGAAATAGAACTGTTTTTCGACATTGAAACTGTACTTATGCTAAACTGAGTAGTTTAATATAGAACAGTTTTGACATTTAATTGTGGATAAACAAAATCTATACTTATACTAAACCGAATTGTGTGAATTAGAACTGTTTGAATAAACTGAATAGCTTAAAATAGAAATGTTTTTGACAATTAAACTGTGTACTCATGCTAAACTGAATAACTTGAAATAGAGCTGATTATTTGTATAAAAATCGATTTGGCATTAATTAACCTACAAAGGTTTATATGCCATAAACCTAAACAACTAACCAACAAACCAAAGCTTTATATTATGACCAATTGCTTATAAGAAATCCATCTTTTTTGTTGGGTCATAATTCTGTACCAGATGTATGATAGGATTAAATATGGAATAACCTCACTAAACAACGTTTGCTGCCTGAAATGTGTAGTTTGCTACTGTAAACCCTATTCAATAAAATAATGATTGTAAACCTTAAAATATGGAATAACTTCAATAAATAACACACAAATGAGCAGTTTACTTATATAAGCTGTATTCAATGGCGTACCAAATTATCCTCGGAACAAATTATCCTAGTACTGAATTGTCCGGCACCAAATTGGTGTGGTATCTTTGTTTAATGGCATATCAACCCTCATACGTACCAAATTGTCCGGTAATCGTCTATAATCAGTTGTTTGCATAAAGTTATATGATATCAAATATTCCTATCGATAACGAATAATTCTTAAATAGACCTTATATGATTCATACATGGGATCCTAACAGATACTACCACTTTTGGTCAAGGTGGATTTGGGAGTAATGTCCATGAAGGAGTACTCCAAACAATTCAGATCTCTAGAACTGGAGCCTCACCACCGGATGTCGGATGCGAAATGCGTTATGTGTTCCGCATCCGGGACTGTGCTTAAATTAAAAAAGCTTCTTTTTTATGTTATATTTGACAGGTGGCCAGAAAATTCGCCTGACGAGCATCTAGCATCTCGCTGAAAATCTTGAATCAATAAGTAAAGAAGAATATTGAAAATATCCCCTGTGAACTTACTCAAAGTGTAGCAAATATACACTACACCATTCGGATGAATTGAAAGGATAGATGTAAATGTCTAGAAACCGCTTTTGCGTGTTGAAAATTAAGTTGGCTTCTTGTAAGAAATCTCTTTAAAATATTAATCAAGCGTTCATTTGATGCAGCATATAAAAAAGAAAAAAGAAAAAAAAAAAAAAAGAAAAGAAATATTTTATGACACAGCCTTTGACAAAAGAGTACATTAAAAAATAAGTTCAAGAAACATGATACTGACTGATAAAGAACAAAAAAAAAGTATTGAATACCTGTCAAATTTGTGTTTAATAGCAAGCTCGGCTAGCAAACCTACACGAGTGAGTTCGAGTCTCCTTGGGTGCCCCTTTCATATGGCCTTGTGCCACATCTAAGCAAAAAGCTTAGTAAATTTCCATTAATAAAAAAGAAAAGAAGCTTGAAGAAATCATCATCATTATCAAGTCGCGCTATAAGCACGGAATTCCCCGACTCTCCCTCCCCCCCCTCTCTCTCTAATCCATCCCTATCACCTACTACTCCTGGCTGGCCTTCTATGCTGCATCCTCTGTCCACACAGAGCTTATATAAGTAAGTCCTTGCTGGTCGGCCAACAATGGTGCGTCCATATGTAGTAATCCATAAGAGAACGTCACTAATAAGTTTGTCTTTGCTTCTCCAGAAGTGCCTCGCATGTCTTGTTCGTCTCACTTGGATGGTTTGCGGGGAAATAATAAACATATCATATGTATTCAATTTTATTTGCCAACCAGTATTAATTATTGGCTCATATTCTTTTCATCTTAATTTTAACCATTCATATCATCTGGAACCGATTTTTTTAAATTGCGATTCGCCTAGTTTGCTGTTGTTCGTTGACCGTCATATAGTCTGAATAGTTGCGTTGAAAAGCGACTAAATTTTAAATGAAAGAAATGCTCTTCCAAAATTAATAAGCGTGGTCGTGGTCAACTCTTAGTTATCGTGGGGTCCTAACAGTTTGTGGGTTTTTGGGTAACTTTCAAAACCAATTCGGGAGTCAAACAGCTCTTCCTGTTGCATGCATTATTGGGGGTTTTTTGGGGTGGGGATATTTTTTTGTTTTTATTTTGTACGGAGACATGTTTTTTGTTTTGTTTTATTTTGTTTTTTGGGTCGGAGGAGGCGAAAAGTCAGTATTTCGATTTTGGTTTTTTACCAACCATTCAGTTTCCCAGGTAAGGCAGTACAAAGTTGTGACTTTCAACGTCTTCTTACCCAATGCTAGACTAACCTATGATCGAAAGAAGCTAGAGCTTAGGGCCACACACCCTCAGGGCCTCATTTTTATGGATTTTTATTCTCTCGATTAATTAGTTAAAAGAAATATTTTGTAACAAATTTAATTTTGTCGCCATTTATAAATATTAATCATGAATAATTATTTTTTAATTTTTTTACTCAAATATTTTTAGAGAAGGGCTTCCAGTTTCAGATAGCTTAAATGCTTCAGCTGGTGAAAGACTGGCCCAGTCCTTACACTGATATTTTGGACTGCTCCTGGGGTGAGGTGGAGGATACTGATGACTGAAACACGGCTGTTGGATGTTTTAAACTATTTTTCAATAATTTACTTCGACAGTGAGTAGTGTTCGCAAATGGCCTGGGAGACCGGGGTTCAAACCCAGGTCGAGTCAGACTGAAAAAAATGGTACTTGATACCATCTAATTTAACACTCAGTATTATAAGGTTAGCATCAAGAGTAAACTGGAGCAATCAGGGAAAGGAGTAGCGCCCTCCTCTACACCTAGTTACAGTAGCTATTGAAAATGGAGCCTTCCGATCGCTAACATTACTTTTTTTTTTATTTATTGTCACCTATTTAGGTAATTATGTTAGAAATTTATTCAAAACTTTCTTCATATTGCTAAAGCGCCGTCGGTGTGGCTTACGATAAACCGACTTTATCTTCTTCAGAGGAGTATGACCCCAACTCCAAAAAAAGGGATATCCTTGATATGACACTACACTGCATCTAGAGGTTAGGCTCCTGTATCTAGCGGCCTTTCAGCGGGGCTTAGAATACCCCTGCTGAAGAAGAAGACTTCTTCCCAAAAGGAGTGTCCTGGTTATTGTTATATATTGACCCTCGACTGAGCTGTCAGTCAAGAGATGCACCTGTATAAATAAGCGGAAGAACAGTGGAAGCAGGTGTACGTTAAACAAAAATATAACCAGGTGCCCGGGGCGGTTCGAGTCACTTGGAGAGAGGATGCCAGTGTGAGAACCAGCTTGCAGACTGAGGGTCTTGCTGCCCTCAGTGACCCACGGTTGAGCAACCCAGTCAAGATGAGAAAGAAGTGCTGCTATGGTCGAAGAAGAACTTGGGGTCAATATAGCAGTCTGTCGCCGTCTCCAGCTCATCTCTCACACACAAGAAACATCACCCAATCGAGAATAAAGTGTGAGAGATATATTTTTATTAGTAGTGTATTCGTTCGTTCATTGAAGTTCGTTATTATGTTTATGTTCCGCATATATTTGTATATGATTATACAACATTATGACACAAAACTGCATCTGATGGTGAAGCTCTAATTCAGGAGATCTGGAGGGCATGAAATACCGCCTCATTGCCATTACTCCTAAGTTTAACCTGACCAGGAGTGTTAGTACCTGTTAGGATCCCATATATGGGTCAAATAGATCTGTTAAACATTATTTGTTTTGATGGGACCATATACACAAAAAATGTAACTATAAACATACAAAAATGTATAAAATAACCCTTGACGAGTTGCCGTAAAAAATCAATCAATTGCTCTAGTATCTGTAGCTCTGAACCGGAGGGGCAGTACCCTTAGAGTCACATCTATGGATCAAATTTTGAAAATTAGTTGTTGTCAATAATAATATTTGAAACCATAGAGCTGTAAGCAAACAAATGATTATTATTTAGTTTGGTTTTATGGCATATCAACCATAGTAAGTTAATTAATGCCAAATCCTTTTTATACATATATATTGAATATATGATTTGTAAACACATTTTGTAGATGACATTTTTAAACTAGCCTGAGTTCATTTTTTCACACAGTTAAATAGTTTCACTTATTTCTGATTAATATACACATCATCAAAGGTTTCCAGCTGTGAATTTTTATGAGCTAGATTGAAATACTTGATATTATATAACAATGTGCAAATAAGTGCAATGAAACATTGAAAATATAGTTATGACTGTAATCAAATATATATGAATGAATCAAATTCCGGTATTAACTAACCCATAAGGTATTGATATGCAGTTAAACAAATAAACCATTCATATTGCTAATCGGAAAAGATTAATGGGTTTTATTGATTTAGGGTCAAGTCACGCTGAAAATACCAATACCCGCCAGATAACCGAAATTAAACAACTACGAGCTTACTTACATGTATGACATTCTAATAACAGAAGAAATCTGTGGCCTGTGTGTCAGACAAAACAAAGATTAGTAAATAACGAAATTCATAGATTATATTGGTTGGTTAAAGATTCTTTAAAAATTGTATTGTTTGATATTTTCTTAAAATCATATATCTCTTATTTGAGTAATCTTCTAAGAACTGGTTATGAAATTTTTGGTTTGGTTTGGTTTCTTTGTCAAGTGACACACCAACCCTCATGGATTACTTAAAACCAAAGGCATTATGGTCGAAAAACAATAGTGGTACTATTTAACCTATATGTTGGTGTTCATACCTGTCCTAATGATTTTAGTTCATAAGTGGGTGTAATAGTACGACCGGGGTTTGAAATCGCTTACTTTGATGTCGCATACCAGCACGTTAGCCTCTACACCACAGGGGCTTCCCAATGAATTTTTTGATTATTTCATCCACAACAGACTTGATATAGATATCTATTTTGCTACAATACAATCATTTATATAAACAATATTTCTGAGCATTCCTTCAAACACAAGTGGAACAATTATCTACTAAATTCTATGGAAGCTTAAGAGTTGTAACGGTTATCGTCGTTGGAAATGGACTCGGCTACCCGAGTTCAAATCTTGAATGATGCTGTTTGCATTCCACATAGCGCTAATACCCTAAACTATTCTATCTCCAGCTGTGGGTAGATTAGGCTCTTTAGCCTTCGTAAGAGAAGAAAAAATCTGAATTCAAAGCATTTGTAGACTTGGAGAGGGATGGGCTCCACCTAGTTATTTCTGCTAAAGACTCGCTACATGAACAGCAACCTCACGATTGAACCAGGATACGGAACCAGTGAAGTGAAGAAGATATAGACTAATGAGATAGTTTGAGATGATTTCATCCGGGAGAAGTTTTTTTTTTTCTGATTCTACTTCCTCAATTTTCTATTTGAGTTTTTTCCTCTCTAATGAAGTCTCTTAATTTAGAAGGTTAATCTTAAATGTTAAAACTATTATTTAGTAATACTATACGACATACTGAAGTTTATTGCTTTGCTGATATTTTGCTGGTTTCTGGTTTCTTTATGCATTTCTCGTTTCTGACTGACTAAAGTGAAAGAGTAACTTTAAAGGTAAGATCACTTTCCTCTTAAAACGCTTGAATTTCCTTCAAGGGAGCATTCAATGATTATGGGGAAATTTTTGATAAAAAGTAAACTACATTTTTTTTTTTTTTCAGAATTTTGGTCCATGAATGTATACTCTGCGTTGACTGAAATTGGTTTATAACAAAAATTGTTTTAATCTCACAAAAATATTTTTTACGCAGCTATTTAAAATAGCGAATTAAACAAAATGATCCTGGCTTGAACAGAGGTCTATCATCAAATTTTCGCTGGCTGAAAAATGAAAACCATACGAAATTTACTGGAGAATGTTTGCAGGGTACGGAGAAATATGTTTAAGTCAAAAAGTGTTTACAAATAAGCTAAACATGAATTTGTAACTATGAGCCTAAGTCGAAAAGACAGTTCATGTAGTGGAAACACATTGATTCTCTGGTAAAGAAAAAGTTTCGGACACAGCAGCCAACGAAAAAGGTCATGTCTGGGACATGAAAAGACGCATCACTGTTGATTTCCTTGAAAATGATGCTACTGTAAACAGTGCATCCTATTGCTGATTCCTGGGGCAAAATTTACCTTATTTATTGAATGACCCTCGTATTTCATTTTTATAGTAATTAAAGACGTTTTACTTCAAGGAATATACTTCAAAAACTTTACCTGGTGTGCAGTATGAAAATATTGATATTAAGGATGCGCACGAATTGGTAAAAAGGTCCATGTTGTTTGGCAATTTACTAATATTTGAGCTTAGATATAGCACAAGGTCGTATGAATGGATCATCTAATGAGATTTGAATTTACTCGTAAAGGTTTGTAAGTCTAGGTTAGTAAAATTTACACCAATCGAAGCGCCCAAGGTTCATGTTGATTAACTAATACAAGAAAGATGTTTCCTTATAGAGTATAATTTCCTCAGTCATGGAGATCGTACTGAACACACGATATCAGGCGAAAAATTTAGCAAGTGCATTTGTCCTAAGAGAGACGGAAGTAAGGAGAAATAAATTTTCATGTTAGTCATGTTTCACTGTAGTTAAGTTTGAAGGGATTTTTTTAAATTCATATTAATGGTTTTCTTTATTGGGTAAATATTGTGGGCTTGATTAAATGACGAAGACTTCCGCAGATAATTTTAAGCTGTTATAAAACAAAGAATTACCCAGACATAAGCGACCATGCATGGAATTAGTTGTATGCCTAGAATCCAGTTTTCTGGTAGTATGAGTTAGGTTGATGCAAAAGTTTCCAGCATTTTTTACTTCATATTTTATTTATATAAAATTAGAGCATTATCATTTAGCCATAGACGTGCCTGTTCAGGATTTCTTTGACTTTGTGTCACTAGAATTTTTGTCCTTTTATGTTGTTTTTTTAGTCGCATATCAAACTTCATGGGTTATTTAATGCCGAAGATATCCTTGTAGAAGAACATTTGTGGTAATATTGAACCCATTGATCGGGGGATAAGCGGGTTCATACCTTTCCTAAGGGTATTAATTCGAAAGTGAATATAATTGCGTGACTGGAGTTCGAACCCGTTTACTACGATGTCACAATACAGCACGTTAGCCACTATACCATGGGAACTTCCCCATTTATTATAGCTTTTGTCGATCACCGCTAAATATAACCACATGATGTTATTTGCTTAGTTGGTAAAATTAACCGTGTTTATTTCTAATTTTTTACACACATATCTGCATGTACATCTTCCTTTTTTCATTTATTGATTTTAACGGCATTGTCAATCCGTGTAGAGCTACTTTAAGCTCAAAGGTTAGGGAATCGTGTTCATTATAGATTTACACTTACATTTTTGCGTAGTTATTTCTTAAGATTTTTTTTTTTTTGCACACATATGATATCAAATATTCCTTGTTTTGCTTTCTACACATATGATATCAAATATTCCTTGTTTTGCTTTCTACACATATGATATCAAATATTCCTTGTTTTGCTTTCTACACATATGATATCAAATATTCCTATGAAAAAATTTGCACACAGTTATATATTTTCTTGCCTTTCTATCCAAGACTAGTGATTTATACACAATTATACGGTTTCAAGTAATTATTTCTATTTAATAATCGTTATTTGTTTGCACACAGTTATGTGGTTCAAGTTTTAATAATAATAATCCTTAGTAAACAATAATAACTTCAAGTAACTATTCTTAATACAAATTATTTACAGTTTATATGGTTTCAGGTATTCGTAATACTATTTTTAAACAAATCTATTTTACCCATAGATATGACCTTGACAAGTACTACCTCTCCAGGTTAATGTGGACCTGTATCCTCTGTAAAGTAGTACCCCCAAGAAAAAAAAGGTGTCCTGACATGACACAAAACTCCATCTGATGAAGAGGATCCAGTTCTGGAGATCTGGGGAGTGGAGAGTACCCATCCATTTCCATTACTCTCAGGTCCGCTCTGAACCAGAGTGGCAGTACCAATTATGTTCCCATCGATGAGTCAAATAGATTTGCTTGCAAATTATTAGTATTGATAAGTAATTGTTGATATCATAAAACCGCAAGAAAAAAATGACACAAAAAGTGTAAATATAGATGCACAATGTACACAATTCCTTAACCTCTAGGCATAAGATCATCCCAGACGAGTTGACGTACTGTTAAAATTTATTAATCTATCTATTTCGATTTAGATTTTACAAAGATGCACTTCTATGGAACAAACAGATCTGTTTTTAAATTATTCCTATTCAATTGGACCGAGTGCGAAAAAAAAAACAACTCTTAAACTATTACACGAAAAATATAAATATGAACATAAAATTTACATGATTCCTTAACATCAAGGCATAACTCTTGACGGGTTGATATGCCATTCAAACCCATCAATCTTTCAAAGAATTCCTTCGAATAGATGAGGTAGATAAAAAACTGAGTAAGGCATTGGTGGTTTTGCTTGAAAGATTTCTGCCTGAACTCTGACGTAAAGTATCGCCCACATACGTTAAGCAGAGAATTGTATAGCGGGGTTGGGTGCCGAAACCTTTGTACACGGACGCTGTTCATTCAGAGCTGATAACAAGTCATGATGTCTTTTAAAGACATCATGACTGGTTATCAGCTCTGAACATAAAAGACTTTTATCTTACTCATTAAAATCAGTCTAGTGAGTTTTTTTTTTTTAGGTTAAGGTGTGACTGACTTGAATTTGAAATACAAAGAAATTGTTTCCCTTTAAAAACTTGACCTATTTGGCTAAACTAGGATTTTTTTAGGGTCATTTAATTATTAATTTCGAAAATTTACTCGGAAACCCTCCGAAAGTTACACATGAACCAATCACGAAAATTATAAGTAAACAATTAGACATCAAACTAGGACAGTTTATACAAGAAGAACTCGACTCGGTATTAAGAAAAATTAAAAATAGAAAAGCAGCAGGGTTCGATGAAATACCCCCAGAAGTATGGAAGACCAGGCAATTCGACGACATACAGCTCCGACACTATAATGCCGTATATAATCAAAACACAGTAGACAGATGAACAAAGGGATGCATCCTCCCCTCCCAAAAAGGGCGACCTCGGATTAGCCAAGAACTACCGAGGTATAACCCTTACATCCATAGCGGCCAAGATATACAATGCTCTACTACGTAACTGCATAGAACCCAAAATTAAAAATATACTTAGGAAAAACCAAAATGGCTTTCGGAGAAATAGATCCACGACGTCACAAATTTTGACTATCCGTCGAATTCTTGAAGGTGCACGTGCAAAAAACCTAGAGGCAACAATATTATTTGTCGACTTCGCCAAGGCCTTTGACTCCATACACAGAGGAAAGATGAAGGAAATAGTACACGCCAACGGCTTATTCAAAGAAACCGTCACAGCCATAATGATGCTATATAGATACACAAAAGTAAAAGTCCGCTCCACGGATGGAGACACAGATTACTTCGACATTGTAGCAGGTGTACTGCAAGGAGACACATTAGCCTCATACCTCTTTATCATGTCTAGACTACGTGCTTAGAAGTCTATGGATAAAATGAAAGAAAACGGTTTCAAGCTAACAAAGGATAGAAGCAGAAGGTACCCCGAACAAACAATTACGATACTGCTGTATGGATGCACTACAAGGACTCTAACTAAAAGTATGAAGAAAAAGCTTGACGGCAACTACACAAGAATGCTGCGAGCAATATTGAACAAGTCCTGGAGGCAGCACCCTACAAAAATGTACAGCCATTTACCAACCACCACGAAAACTATCCAAGTTATACGAACCAGACATGCGGGACACTGCTGGAGAAGTAGGGACGAACTCATAAGTGACGTACTCCTGTGGACCCCTTCACATGGACGAGCAAAGGCAGGACGACCAGCTCGAACCTGCATACAACAGCTCAGAGCCGATACAGTATGTAGCCTGGAAGACCTACCGGAAGCGATGGACGATAGAGAAGGGTGGAGGGAGAGGGTCAGGGATATCTGTGCTGCTGGCACGATGTGATGATGATAATTATTAAGATAAACCGACAGTTCTATGTGCAACAATAAGAATCCGTTATAGCAGCACTTCCGATCATAGCGTCGAGGTATTTGAGTACATAGTTTAAAACCGAGAACTTAATGCATAGTTTCATGGGGTATAATAATATTTTTGTTGGTTGCGGTTTGTTAGCTATTGGTTATTGATATCTGACTCTGTTAGTTTCTCCTTACCCCCATCTTAATTTGCTAGGCGTCTTCTTGGCAGTGAAAACTGCAAAGGAAGAATAAGGAAGGAAGGCGGAGAGAGAAAATATCTTTTCAATTTCAACTTAATTTCATTTGGGTCTGCACACATCTACTCTATAGCGAGGAAAGTAAAAGTCTACCTGGACTATTTGAGAACCGCCATTTCTCCCAAATTAGGCGTTGAAATATATTAGTCTTCTCTGGAAATTAATAAGTTCACATTCAGTGTGGTTATGTCCAATGGTGTTTTCGAGTTACTTTCTTCGGCGTGTCGGCTCGCTAGCAGCAGACACCAACCCGCATTGGAAGTCCAGTGAACTCAGCAAAACAGGCGCGCTACATGCTAGCAACCGAGTGGAAGAAAGTCCTTTCAGTCTGAAGGGTTCAGCTGAAGTTAGAGAGAATCTCTCCTTTTCGAAGGGACGGTTCCTTTTTCTGCGCATGCGTTGCCTCACTTCCTATAAGGGGCTTCTGGGAGTTTCTACATTTAAAAAAAATTTATTTTATTTTATTTTTCTTTCTTTTATCCGC
The DNA here is from genome assembly GCA_963585895.1 of Sepioteuthis lessoniana. Taxonomy (NCBI): domain Eukaryota; kingdom Metazoa; phylum Mollusca; class Cephalopoda; order Myopsida; family Loliginidae; genus Sepioteuthis; species Sepioteuthis lessoniana. Next base: position 92,329,608 of record OY757907.1, read on the forward strand.
TACAGTTTCTCTCTCTCTCTCTCTCTCTCTCTCTCTCTCTCTCTCTATCTATCTATCTATCTATCTATCTATCTAGCTATCTCTTTCTCCGCGCTCTTTCGCTGTATTCCCTCCCAATATCTCTTATCTCAAATGGGTTTCCTAATCATTTTATTTGCTGCACCTCTTGTAATTTCCATTCACCCCAAAGGGATATCAAACTTTTGACTTGATGCAACCCTTATAATTTCCATTTACCCCAGGAGTGTTCAAACATTTAACTTGATGCACATCTTGTAATTTCTATTCATCTCCCAAATAAATTAACTGAATATTGTCGACATTTTTTAAAGTTTCACAGAAAGCCAGAATTAGAGGAGGTTTTTTTTTTTTCGGATTCAAGATTTAGATTTTAAAACAC